>JAYJMB010002892.1:0-58514 GCA_036873735.1 Pouteria campechiana
TGTATGCATTCAAGTTCTATGTTAAAATGCATGCATGAAGTATGAGCAACAAAATTGGATTTAATTGAAACTTAATTGAGTTTTTTAGGATGCTTTTGGGATGATCAATATGTTAAATATGAATTGTGTATTGTTGGAAATGCATAGGAAGTATTAGATGTTGCTAAACTTTCAAAGTTTAATGTATGCATCTAATATAGTTAATGAAATACCTAGATAAGAGAGAGTACATGAAAAGAATTGAATTACCACCTTAGGACCTTAATGAGAAATAGTTTATTGTGGAAATATCCGTATTTACTAAGGAAATTCATACACAATAAAGGAGTAAGGAAGTGATTTGATATGAAATATATGTGAATTGAAGCATTACTTGTGTAGGATCATCTGGATATGGAAAATGAAGTCAAGTAAAGGAACATGAGATTTATAAGATGATTTTCATGCAAGTAAGTAGAATGTCCTTGTGTGACTACTTGATTGGATGGGGATAGTAGCTATACCATGAATTTATGATTTGGAAAGTGTATTTTAATGTATGAAATATATGGATTGTGATTGTCCCTTGGCTAGTAATAATGATATGTCAAGGGATAGTGGAAATCCCATAGTTGTCCATGTCTGGATGTATGATTTTATAAGTTACTTTGAGATGGGAATTGAATAAATTCATTTGTTATGCAATGAGACTATGATATATATATGTAATACTTAATTCTAACTTGAAATATTGAGATTTTGTGTTGGATTTAATATGGCTATGCCTGGAGGGCATAGATTTGATATGTATGATAATGGAAGTGTATTTGTGTAGGGATGCCTTATGGATTCCCTATTATTAATTATTGTTTTGTTATACAGTCTACTTAATGAGTCTGTTTAGACTCACCCCTTTATTTTAGTTTCAGTTGCCAGGTCAAGCACGAGAGTTAAGGAAGAGGTTATTCATATTGATATGATAGATTTGGAATTGGAATCCCGTTATGTATGTGTGTTTGTATTTGATAGAATCATATGATGTATAATTGTAATTGAAATACGCATTTGATGTATAGGAAAATGTATTGGCATGTCATAGTTATTTGATGTAATTGAAATGTATGTTAAGTATGTGGATTTTTAGTAGTTCATTTTCCATCATGATTTAGCCATGATTTTGGGCAGCTGTGGGTTAGTATATTTGTTAATGGGCTTATTGTATGAGGATGTTAGTAATGTATAATTATGATCAAATGGTGAATGCAATTGCAGATTGTTAGTGATATGTGTTAGTAATGGTTATGAGCCTATTGTATGATTTTTTTTAGTGATGTATAATTATTTAAAGATATGTTAACATATGGTGTATGATTGTACAAGTGAAATTCATTATATTTCAGGGGAGAATCTGTCAGATTATCAGTAAACCAGTAGATTCCTTCCCTAGACTATAAGATTATAGTGTCCTGGACAGACCTCGATAGAGAGAAATCTACAGGATGGTCAAAATGCATAGGGTAGGGGTGTGGGAGTTACAAATAGGCCTTTCCCCCATGATTTCGTACCCTTTTTCCCCCCAAAACCATTGTTCATGGCTAGCATGAAACCCTAGCAAGGCAAAAATCACAAATTTAATAGGAAAAAAATACACTTACCATCAAATCCAGGCATGGCTTCTTCCCTTGCACAAGGATTCAACCTCAATCACCCATAAATTGCTACTAAACTAAATTTTCCTTCTTCTTCCATCATCTAAATGGTTGAAACTTGGATTTAAATGTAAGATCAAGTAATTATTTAAGTAAAGTGGTTTCCTAGCTAAAATGGTAAGAAATCCATGTTTATAGGGTTAGGTTTCAAGGTTAGGGTGTGAGGAAGAAGAAAACAGAATGGAAATGAAAAGAATAGAATGAAACAACTTTAAAAAGTTCGTTCACCAACTTTGCTCATTGATCAATGCCATGGAGCCAAATTTGGGCACCACGGTGCCCAATTTGCTGGACGCCACCCTTCCAACTTTCTAAAGTGGCATTGTGGTGCCAGATAAGGGGGCCATGACTCTGGATCCTATTGCCTCCTATTTTATGCATTTCTCCACTTTATGCCTCGTTTTCTCTTACGTATTTTATCCCTCTTAAACAAGGACATATAAACACATAAAAATCACATTAAATTAGCAAATCATGTCCTTAATTAACTAGAGATATGCCATATAATCACTTTACTCCCACATGCATAAAATTTTCTTCCAAGGTTACTTAAATTTGCATGTAATTGATGTCCATATGCAACTTCAACATGCATTCCTTAACTCAAATCATCATTATAATCCAAAATGAAATTTCCTGCCCCCTTTTTAACTCCCTGGGTATTACAAACCACCCTTGTTACAAAAAGGTTTATACTTGAAACTTTCAATATTGTATAATTTTAGTTTTTTTCTCAAGTTTGCAAATCTATTCATTTGAATTATTTCATAACTTGCGGATCCGTATACTCATGATATACCATGCAAGTTGTGTCTTTTTGATCTTATGTACTAATTATTCAAGAAATATTTACTTTTACTAGCAATAATACTTACACAATTCTCATCTAAGGTGCTGACATTCAATTCAATATAAAATCTTTGACTTTTATCAATATGGGCACATGCTTTACTCAACATTACTATATACATCCATGACTTTACAATCTCCCAAACCTGAGAATCATACATCAACTTCATGACATAGTCATACACAATACATCAAAGCAACCAACCATGATGCACCCTGGTCTCTCCCTATACTTCCGGTTATGAAGCCTGCCAGGCCCACAACAACTTTACCACTGACCTCCGTGGTGTCCCGCCCTCATTGCTCCATAGGGATCATAGATTAATCTAATTAGAGACCATGCCATTATCACATCTATGCTACTAAGGCACATCCACACCACACTGGTGTTACATCCAATCCAGGCCATCTAGGCCTCCACTCCATTAGGGCGCAACCACACCTCACGAGTTACTTAGCAATTCTACAAGATACTTCATGAGAGTGTATGATCAAGATAATGCAACAACATATAACAATAACATTGCAGCATCAATGCAACATCAGTCTAATAGTCATAATACATAATGTCTCACAATCCAAGCTACCCAGTCTCAACATTCAACCTATCATTCAAGTCATAATAATCCCAAGATATCATATCCAATCCAGGCCCTCCAGACCATCATGCCAAGTAGGCGTCTCAACACTAGGCCATCTAGGCCTCAACCCTCTATGGATTTCAGATCATATCGGCTATCAGGCTATGCAAGCCAAGCCCCAAGTCATCCAAGCCACCACCTCATATAGGTGTTAGGTCATATCCGGGCTATCCAGGCTAAGCCCTTAGCCATATCGTTATCTGCCACCACCAAGGCATTTTGTTACTTGTAACCACACCCCCACCATGGCATGACAGCACCCCATGGATGCCTATTGTGTCCGTGGCGAGGCTGCCACTCCCTCTCCTAGCCTCTAGCACATTTGTACCATATAGACATGATCATAACATCTCGGTGGATTTTTCAGTCAGCTTCCATCACACTCCTAACATCTTATCACATCGTACATCACCATACTCAGCCTCCAACCACCAAATCCCCCTAAGCACCTCATATCTTGCATCACATGAATTCACACACATAAACACACATCCCATGTATGCCAAATTTCATCAATCAATTGCATCAATCACATACATCAATTAGGGCAGCTCAGCCTCATAGCATAGCAAAAATTCAATGTCAATCACACGCAAAAATACACAAATTCATTAATTATATTTCACCCAAAATAGTTTAATTCAACCATAGTAAAATCCAATGTCAATCATCAGACAAGAATTAACTAGTTCATCATTCTTAATCATAGCACACATAACAACTCATTCAATCATAGTGCTCATAAACAAGAAAATTTGGGGATACTCGTTCAATTGTCATGCCTCATGATAACTGATCATAGATTGCATTTTAGCCAATTTTAACAGAATTCATTTTACTTTTATAGGCAAGACATATGCAAATAGAATACCCTTAGTTATTCCATATCATCATTTACAACAGTCAATCACATCCATATAACTTATCAAGTGCCACTCAAACTCATAGCATACAATTCATTACAAAATTCCTTCACTTCTTAGTTACATAAATCATCAAAACACATATGATGGGCTACCTACCCAGATACACATTTTATGCCATAACATACTATATCTGATCAATTGATCAAACAACCATTGAAAATTCATACAACCATATTGACTCAATAAGTCCAATAATTCCATCACAAACCAATTAAGCAAACAAATGGAATCTCATTTCCAATACCTATTCATGTAACTTCACAGTTTCATCATTTCAATTTCACATACACTATAAGAAATAACATTTAAACATTTAAATACAGTGTGCATATGGGCACCACCACTCTTCTGCTACATCACTTTATTCACAACAATTATATACAACTAATGTAATGTAGAATGAAGTCATATTTGTGCTATCATGGCACTATCAAAGTCATTTCATATGGATATCATCACAAATACCATTTACATGCCCTATTTTCCCTTTCTCAAGTCATTAGTCTTTTAAAACTCTTAAGCTAATATTTCCCCATCTTCTCATGGGTCCATCGACTTGTATTGGCAAGCTATTTCTTGTTCCTTTCTAGTAACCATTGCCATCATGATTCTGGGGCTTATCACTCTTTGTATCAGATAACCCACTAGCTCTAATACCATTCTATCACGCCCCTCCAAAGGGTTGTTAGGTTTTATGTGTATGATTTTGATGACAACAAAACTTGTCTTAAGACTTAATTTATGCTTATGATGCTTTTAGATTAGAAAGCTTGAAATATAGGCAAATATGCTTGAAATAAGAATGCTTTGTTAGAATATTATTTACGCAGGCATATTAGACACCTTAATGAAAAACTTCCTCGATCCATATTGCATTTAACTTTATTTGTCATATTGTGATTCATTGGATCATATATTTATGTTTATTAAAATGAAGATATATGTTTCAAGATTTGCAAAAGAAAAATAGTGATTAAATGAATTATATTTTGTAAAATACACAAACTATTGAAAAATGAAACAATATGCTTCAAAGAGTTTATCCTTGCTATATAAGTTGAGAAAATCATATGAGGATAATTATATTTCAATTTACAATGAAAAATGTCAAGTTCACAATATGAAAAGTGTAAAAAATTTCTAATTATAGGAGTGCTACTATAGTGTTTTTGCTACAGTGAAATGCTACAATAAACTATGTTGAATTAAATAGTGCATATGACAAACAACCAAGTTTTGATGATGAGGAATAACATAGGAGTTAACATTTGTGGTACTGACGGTTGCATTTCCAAGCATTACAGAAACAGATATAAACATACAGGGAACAACTCAAATGAAGTGGATAGTGTACATAGCAAAAATCAGCAAGCACAATCCACTTACCAAAACAAGACAAAAATGATCAGAAAGAATGACATTGAAACTTTGAAAAGAAACCACAAAGAACATTTGTAAACATGAAGTTCAAGCTTCAATGAGTGATCAAGTAAATCATCTATAGACAAAACCAGTGTCAGATAGCATTTGTCTCAAGAAGATTCAAACAAATTATTCCATGGACAAGTCAAATAAACTGCTTATAATCAACATTTGTCCATAAAAAAAATTAGTTTCCAAAAGCAAGAGATGAAATAGAGCTGAACTTAGACAAATGAAGAGTTAAAATGAAGTCAAATTATTCAAGAATTTGTCTCTCATATAAAGTCTTTCTGAAACTAAAGAAGAATAAGTAAACTATTTGTAATCTTCTACAAAAGATACAGAAGATGAAGTAGAAGTAGCATAACAGGTACAAAAGAATAACTTTTTCTGTCGTCATCATCTACAAAGTTTGTTTGCCACTTGCAACAGACAAATCATCAGACAACCTCTAAAGAAATGAGTCATCTATGCCTCAATGATTCGTTTGTTATTTCTAACAAATAACCCATCATACAAATGACTAAAAAGAAGATTCATCTGTGCATCGGAACTTCATTTATCACTTATGATAGACAAATCAACAAATGAACTATTTGGAAGACTTTATCTACAGCCTACAACTTTGTCTACAGATTTCAATAGACAATGTCATTTTGGCTATCAAGAATGAGTCTTGTCTATGCCAAGAAGAGTCGTCTGTTACTTACAACAGACAAACCAACAGACAAAGCTACTTTGTCTGGTGAAAGAAAATGTTGTTTGCTGAGAGAACTTCATCTGAAGAGCAGTAAAGAGAAGAACTTTGTCTGCGCTTCTATACTTCATTTGTCACTTACAATAGATAATCTAGAAGATGAAGTGAAATGCTAATCTTAGATAAATTTATAAACATGAAGTTATCTATTATGTGGATCTACTTAGAGCAACTTTGTTTGTTACCTACAAGAGAAAAATTCAAGACTTGATCAGACAAAGTCCTCAGATGAAATATGACTGAATCTATATGGCATATTATGAGGAGTAGAAGCCACATGTACTAAACATCGCTGATTATACTATTTGATCAAAATTGTATTTGAAGTAGATTCTATTAAGAAGATAGACAAATCGAGCTTAACTAAAGATGAAAGAATTTCAAAGGAAAGTTGTCTACACTCTAATAAAGGTTGCAACTTTTAGAGGTTGCATCCCTCTAGGCTTAATGGATGTCTTTCCAAAATAATGAAAGAGTTAGTCAAGAAGAAAAGTATTTATCTAGTATTAGCTATGACCAAAAAGGCATCTTCTTTATGGATAGTGTTGCAGGCTTTCCAGCTATAACGAGTTTATCAAGAAGACAACTTTTCAATGGGAAAACTTAGAACGATCTTCAACATTCAAAGAAAGCCAACTACCTCCAATAAGCAGAAATTTCTAAAGCAATATGCAGTGTCGACAAAGAAGGTTGAGAAAGTTGAGAGAAAAATTAGAACAAAGTTTGAAAAGTAACATCTCTCAATCTGACTGTGCTTCCTCCTAGATAATCAATCTCTATTACACTGATAGACAATGAGCCTAAAAGTTCTATCTTAATCATACATCTAGAGTATTGATATCTAATGAGCTTCAACGAGACATCATGTTATATGTGCTCAAACTATGTACAAATCAACCTAGTAAAAGAGGTAATGAAATGTGCAAAATGAGTGTTTTGATCTGCTATGCGAGTTAGTGGTGAGCTCAAGAAAATCACATTATATGAGTTATTAGTGAGTTCTAGAAAATCAAAAAGTTTGCTGGTGATCTTAGAAACTAGTGAGTTTCCTAGTGAGCTTGGGAAAACCAAAAGAGTGCTAGGAGCATTATGTTTATGCCCCTTGGAGCTAGAATCTAGAAGAGTGTTGGGAACACTATTTACACCCCCTTAAGCTAGATCCAGAAGAGTGTTGGGAATACTGTTCACAGCCTCTAGCGCTAGAATCCAGAAGAGTGCTGGGAGCACCAGTGTATTTCCATTATATGGGATATAGTTGCAATGCTCCACCCTCCTAGGTCTATTACTCTATTTTACACTACAAATATACATGATTATACTATGATTTTCCCACTTCTAGGGTGGGGTTGCCTTGATACCATTTTCTAGTTGACCTAATTTCTACAGAAATTGGATAGAGTCTCCCCTAATAGTGGAGCTGTCCACCTAGGGTACAAGAATTAACATTTGTGATAATACATTTTCTCAATTAAAATTCATAAACAAGAAATAAAACACTCCATAATTAACCTTCACACCACCCCTAACTCCACACACACCCCCACCCAAGGACCGTGACTGCATCATGATGGCAACGCATTCACTTCTCTACCATACACATCTGTTCACATACATCATCCACATCATACTCTATTATTACACTGACATGCCCATAAATTTCAACCATATATCATTGAATCTTTAATACATGATATACATCATTAGACATGATTTAATTACAATCACTCATGTACATAAGATGGAAATTTCTCAATTTTAATATAATTTTAAAAGCATACATTCAACAATTATGCTTCCATACTAACCTTGCCTTTTCTCTAATCTTGACCTATCAACTAAAAAACAAATTTTAATAAAAGAGTGGGTCCAGCCAAACTCAGTAAGTAGGTGTAAATTTAAAAAATAATTAACAAATTAGGAATCCATCAAGCATCCCAAAATCCATCCATAATTGCAAGCCATCATATATAACAATCCATGCCATCTAGGCATGGCAACATTCCAATATATAACAATTGAATATACTATTTGAATCCATATTGTAGAACAATCACATCAATTCATGCCTTTTGGGATAATTTCATATTCCTAAATCATATATTTAAACATTCATGCATAACGATAATCACAATGATCACAAGCATAGGATGTCTACTATCTCCTTTACCCACACATTAAGTAGAAAATAACATCATTACACAAGTCACATAACTTGGGACTTTCACTAATCTCACTTCACAAGTACAATCACCAATCATATGATAGTATTGCGATGTTCACAATCCCATTTAACTCACTTACAAAATCAATCCTTTACACATGCACATATCATTATAACCTAAGAACAATCATTGAATATTACTTTATTAATAAATCATCATAACAAAATAGTCGTAGGATACTTAATATCCCTTAACAACCATTGAATCTAAAACACACAAGCCCGTTATTGTACAATGGGATATGCACTATCCCATTCAACCATTCATGCAATCATACAAGTATACCTACTTACCTGTACAAGGAGTTCTCAGACTTGACTCTTCAAATCCATGTTCCATCCACCCTATACATAACATATACATCACATATATATGTCCACATGACAATTTCTTATTGACACAAAGAAATACACTAACCAATTGCCAAGGTATAAATATAAATAAATTTACACAAACTCTAAAAATTATATCTCAATTCCTAAAAATTTGTTTTATCCCCAAATTTTTATGTTGGACCTAAAAATTATAGATAAAATATTAGCAAAATTTTTTTTAATTGAGCAAATTAAAAATAAAATATGAAAATCCAAAAAAAATGGGCAAAATTATTTTAGCTCTTTTCCAGTTAAAATTTTTTCTATAGGTGTAAAATAACATAATTAACCTTTTTACAAAATATTAGGGTAAAATACATTAAATTAAGAAAAATAAAAATAAATTACAAAAATCATAGAAAATTGGGCGAAATAGCGAATTGGGCAAATTTCAAGGTATTTATTTACAGGATTTTTTTGGACCATCAAATGTTGAAATTTTTCCATGAAAGTCATATTTGTTATTCATCATATAGAAAGTGATCCTATATTTTTATATTCACAAAATCAAACTATTTTATAGGGTTTTAATCAAGCTCAAGATAGGTACTTAATAAGGCATTTTAATGCAATACACATTCTATTTAAATGCAATAAACAACCTATTTTCAGTGCTTTCTCACTAAAATTTAATGTTAGGACATACCCCCTTAATCAGCCTTTAATCATCCTCGAAAAAGCAGCCCCATACATAATAAACATTGTAGTAAATTATGGCACAAGCACATCAACCTAATTTAATGTCCTACATTCAACATCTTGCTATCTATTTTAATTTCCTTCATTATGAAATCTATTTAGGCCAACCAACTGCCATATTAGGACCTTAATTAAGCCATGATTTACCAAGCAATTTGGCATTATTACTTAGCTAAATTTCATTAAAATCAGCCCATACTATTTCTAGATAGCAAGGTTTTCTTCCATCTAAACAATTTTCTAGCAGTTAATCCATGTCATAACATAATTAATCAATAATCACACATGATTATTACTAATTACAACTATAATTAATCATTGAAAATTCCAGCAAACCCTAATTAATCCAGGGTTATTCCATAGCAAAAATTTCAGCAATATGTTTATAAATCCAGCCCATAAACACCATCAACAATCTATTTTGATTAAGTCTTTAGCTTTAAATTGAGTTTCCCTTGGTGGATCCCACCAATTAGTAGCAAATCTTCAATTTTGGATAGTAGCCACTCTTTGAATCCAAGAGAAAATCAATGCCTTCAGCTACAAATCACCCTAACTTTGATTCCCATGAATTTCTCCTAAGCAAAATAGGTTAATTTGGTGAACTGGGAAAGGTGGAAACAGTTGAAGTTTTGGGCAATAATGGATCCTACGGGAAAATGAGATGGGAGAAGAGTTGTTGCTATCTCTTATTTGCATAAATAGTTGGGTAGTTTGCTGCCCTATATCATGTCATACACATGCACCTCTCTTGAGATTTTTCAAACCTCCTTTAATCCCATCTTTTGACATGTTAGGGCTGCCCACTTTGTACGTTATATGCCCAAATTAATTTCTCACTTATTAAACATGCAATTTACCATAATTTAATTTATTTTTTCTAATTAAAATTGATTTAAACCAAAATTTTTAGAATTTACTAACATACTCAGTATTTTACCCTTCTACATACGTTTTTGATTTTCCTTCACTTGTTAATCATTGATTAACATGTATCCTCATCATACTCACATTAATATGGATATTCCATCCATTTTTATAATTATTTTATAAAATAATTTAATATTTTTTCATATTTACAACTTCGACATTCCACCGATTTAAATTCATTTTCTTTTTCAATTAAACACTTATTTAACACACTCTAGTGTACTCTCTACTTCATCCTTATGTTTATTTTAATAATCCACTCAATTTCATAATTTTTTGATAATAATTTTATCAAAAATTTAATTATATTCCAATATACTCCTTGCCGAATTGGCAAAATCAAAATTTACGAATTTGAAATTTTTAGGGCCTTATATTCTATCCTCCTTATAAAAAGTTTCATCATCAAAACTTCAAATATCAATCCGAGTCATAATATCAAATCATAACTCTTATTCATTATACTACATTTCACTGTGCACTCTAATATTTAAAAGCAGCCAGGACATAACCATTCTATTTTTCATGATTCCACTTTTAACTATAATAACATATATGTAACTTGCATCAACACATTGAAATGAATATGCTATATTAATAAGAAATTTGACAACCAATGTCAATACCATTACCCATAGTCATATTTGAATGATCCCACATGGAACTGACCCTACCTAGGGTTATACATATAGTCATACTCAATGAACATACCTGTGATTGGCCAGCTCTGGGCCACACACAAATGATGTATGATATATTATACATATATCACATCCATGCATGCTATCACACTATCACTCACTGTCAAGTGCAATGCTCAGATATATTATACATATTACACAAGCATATCTCAAGCATACCATGTCCATCATAGTCAGGCAATCCTATCTGACTTGCAACCAAATGGTATCATGCATGGGAGGCTATCAATCTGAGTGGACTCAGATTAACTGAGCCACTAGTCAATCATATGAAGCCATATTAAGTAGACAATGACATAGCCAGTAAAAAATCATCATCACCATCTTTCTAATTTTATTACAGGTTGGTATAGCAGTTTATTCTTTTTAACTTATCATTTTTCTTTCCCAATTAATGCATGATTACTAGATTTTTGTATCTCCCAGTCACTAATGTTGTTAGACTCATGGTGGCAATACCGATGCTACCTATGACATCTAGCCCTCACTGTAACATAGGGATATCAGACTCACTATTTACATCAATCTAGAGAATTAAATATAGCCTTTAACTTTTACTGATACATACCATACAGGCTCAATCTGATATAGTTATCATGCTTCATCATACATATCATATTTATTTATTTATTTTATTATTTTAGTCAATTCTTGCATTATCAAACCAATGCCACCGTATTGCCACCCTGGCAGCCATCACCCCAAGGGCGTCGATTGTTCTTTAATTGGTCAGGGTTAGTGGTCAGGGTTGGTGGCACCCCTACCAATCTATCCACTAGCTAATACATAAGTCTCATAATAAATAATCAACAAGGCCATTCCAGCAGGTACCCAAACCTCATGCACATATAGAGTAAACCTCAGAGTCTTTGCCACCCCCCTCCATTGGGCCTTTATCACCCCAACATCGGGGCTTCAGCTCCCTTCAGCTAGAGCTTATCCACCTCAAGGTACCATACAATGGATTACCAATCACACATTTCAAGCATATCTATGCGAGTCACACATCCATTTCATGCAAATACCATGATGACACATCACTTTCATGCATCTTTCATGCTAGTCACGAGCATCATGTCCATGCACTATCATGCATTATCATCTGAGAACAAGCTTTCACGTATTATGCATACTATGCCCCATTCTAGAAAATACAATGACCATGTTACTCATGCATATCATATGCATTCGCATGATGTATAAACCAAGTAACCAATAACAAAGACGAAAACACATAAATCATCATGCAATCAAGACAAAAACAAAAGCACATATAGAACCTCATACAATTAAGACATTCGACACCTATACACATTTCTCACTTACACTCATAACATAACAATAATAGTTCACTTATTCAAAGCATACGTTCTCACAAACTAGTCTTAGTTTAACACAACAAATCTACCAAACATTAAAAAAATGATTATATGCTTACACCACATATTCACTAAATTAATTACATATCTATTCATGAAATTTTATGATTTCATTTCTTCCAGGTCCATTATCTATGCTACTAAAGCACTTTCACACTTATGTTGTTATCATTCACATCTTAGGGTATACCTTTCCTTGAACAAATCATTCTTCAACTCATATGTGTTGGTCCCGAAGGTTAGGCTAAAACCCAAGATGGGAGGGGTGAGTTGGGTACTTTCAAAATTATTTCTAAACCCTGTAGGATTAATCGTCCCTCTAGTAATCAACCACTCAATCAAAAAATAAGTAAGTAAATGAACATAATGATTTTTATAGTGGTTTTAGTAAAAACTCTACTCCACTCTTCCAAGAATACTATTCTCTTAGTGTCTTAGGTTCCACTATTCCCAATAGTAGAAATACAATAGTACTCCCAACACTCTTCTAGATTTTAGCTGTAGGGGGCATAAACAGTGCTCCCAATACTCTTCTAGATTACAGCTCTAAGGGGTGTATTCACAGTGCTCCCAACACTCTTCTAGATTTCAGCTCTAGGGGACATGAACAAATAGCTCTTGTTTAAACTCAGACAATCATAGCTCTTCTTGAATCTAACCACAAACATTAGGTCAAGGAACATTACAAGAGATGAATATCAAAAGTTTAAGCATAGAAATTTCTCAGTAAGCACAGGGGAAGGTTTCTAAAAGTTGAATGCAAAAGTAAATGATCTTCCCAAAGGTAGTTGAGAGCCTTCAAATAGAGTTGGGGAAGGTTTGAATGCAAGGCTTTTAACTCTTGAAGAATTGCAGAAGGTTTAGCTTAGATTAGTAAATGCTCTCTAGAAGATTTGAATAATTTTCTCAATGCTTCATTACTTCTTCCTACTTCAAACAATGCTCTATTTATAGCTGCTTCAAATTCTAATCGTTCGAGGTAGGTGAGCTCTGTTA
The DNA here is from genome assembly GCA_036873735.1 of Pouteria campechiana. Lineage (NCBI taxonomy): Eukaryota > Viridiplantae > Streptophyta > Magnoliopsida > Ericales > Sapotaceae > Pouteria > Pouteria campechiana. Next base: position 13,585 of record JAYJMB010002892.1, read on the forward strand.
ATGACAGAAGAAATTCTGATTAGCATATTTTGAATTCTCTGACTTTTGCTTAATCCTCATATGTTGGAATGCCTTATAATGCCTACAGTGCCATCCTTGGAGAAGATGATTTCTGGTTTCTTAGTAATCTCTGGTCGAGGTATAGCTGCAATGGTTGACTTTTTCATCAATATGGAAAAAAGCATTATTAATGCTGAATGAAGATTAATGATTCATCCTGACTGCTACTCATCTTCTAATTATGACAGACAAAGTATCTATCCATCTATTCATAAGATAAAGTTACTTCATCTTTGTCTTTCATAAGTAGCAGACGAACCATTTTGTCTAATTGTTGCCATATGAATCATCTATTCAAGTGCTTTACCTTGTGGTTTGTCTATTAAACTGTAAAAGCACCAATATATTGTTTCTTCAACACTTCATCTATTAAGTTATCTATTGTAAGTAATAGATACAGTGTTGGAGTACAAACAAGTTTTCTTCCTGCCTTTGTCTGATGGAATATTTCTTGCTTTGTCTGTTGATAGCAGATGATCATTGACAAATTCTTTGCTCTGCTAGATGGTCCTTGTTTCTTTCGCTTTGTCTGTTAACAGCAAACTATCATTGGCTTGCTTATGATAGACTAAATTTTTTCTTTGCCATATGATCCTTGCTTCTCCACTTTGTCTGTTGATGACAGACAAAATTTTTTGTTATGCTAGAAAATCTTCACTACTTACCCCTTTGTTTGTTCTAATCAAACAACCATTGGCTTAACTATGGCTTACTTATGATAGATGAAGTCTATTGTATGCATACTATCTTGAATCCATTAGATATAATCTTCCATTTTGATAGACGAATGGAAATAGTTAAGTCCTTTTCATTCGTGTTTTGTCTGTTACGACACTTTGTCTTTTGCTTCTTTACTTACTCAAGCCTTATTGCCATGAAATATGTTTTTAGTGCTTATTTTTTAAGACTTGCAACTTAATTCTGCATGATAAAATCTTGATAATAACTATTAGTACATAATCTTTAATCAAGTTTTATTTGTCATCAAAACCATGCATTTATGTCAACATTGTTCACCTTTTTGATGATAATAAAACTTGATTAAAAATTATCTCATAAAAGATAATATCCCCCTGAATGTATGTAGATCAAAACTGTTTATAATGTTTAATCATTCCACAAGTTATCATCTTGTTTTATGTATGCCCCCTAATTATTTAGAACGTATGCTCCCCCTAATGATTTTAATGATTATGCATGTTTATATTCCCTTTTTTATTTTTGTTTATATTCCCTTTTTGATTTTTGAGATAATTTGCATATTCTTTCTCCCCCTTTTTGTCCTAAGCAAAAAGAAGTATACCCTCCCAGTAAAATACACACACAAAGAGAAGTAGCTAATGAATAATGAAAAGATTTCATTTCATTTCAATACAGATAAAGCTATAGATAAGAAGACAAAACACTCAGCCTCTGTGTAAAGAGCAAGAGAGGTTATGTGTGAGATTGCAGATGATATGGAGGGTAGGGTGAGGAGAACTTTATATCATAGTGGGTGATATAAAATTTCAAGAAAGGGAAGAGGGGAAGATGATGATACATGAGGCAATTGGAGCCTCCTTTCCCCTCTCTTCAAGGGCCCTAGCTAGTGATAAGTTGGGTCTAGGGGCACAAGTGGTTGAGGTATGAATTATATTCTTAAAAGCCACATCTTGAAGAGATATACTTTTGTTAATGAAGATGATCTAAGGCATTATTGCGAGCAGAAGCAATATCATCCTAGCAAGAAAAGTAAGAGAGCTTCCTTTGATGCTTCAATTTCCACCACTCGATGGGTTTCCCACTAGATCTTCTTCCTAAAATCCTTCCCAGAGTTTCTTCATTGTTATGGTGCATACTAATTGTGGATTAAAATAGATTGATTATGGGGGCTATACGAGGTAGTTGATATGATCTTTTTGAAAATAGAGAATAGTTCATGCTAAAAATAAAATTGGATATGATAATGTAATGCCCCACCCTCCAGGGGCTGTTACTCCATTTTACACTAGATATGCACTATGATCATACCATAACTTTCCCACGTTCAGGGTGGGGTTGCTTTGATACCATTTTCTAGTTTACCTAATTTCTACAAAAAATCAGACAAAGTCTCCCCTAAAAATGGAGTTGTCCACCTCTGTGTAAGCATTCATTACTCATAATAATACAACTTTTCAATTAGAAATCATCAAACAAGAATTTATATACTTTAATAGACCTCTATTCATCCATACCACACTCATATCACTCCATAGGTTCCTCAAATGTTATACACAATTTATGATATGCATGCATTATAGTATCTATTTAGCCATTCTCCTAGATGCACATCTAGAACATGCCGTGTCCCATCAAGACAATTAAACAACCAACAAGGTTTACATCTCACCTTATCTTAAGGAATTCATGATTCCATTACAAGCAAACAAACAACTAAACTCAATTTTAGTTTCTAATACCTTTACATGAAACTTCATAGTTTCATCAGTTCACTTGCATTCTAACAGTCAATTTGAAATATACTATGACAAACAATATTCAATTTTAATCTCAATTCATGAAACTTCACAACTTCATTTATTTAACACATAGTATGTAATAAGACATTTAAACATTTCATGTCAAATATACTGTAAAGAACAATATATCAACCTTCCCATATGATGCTCATATGGACACTACCATGCTTTTGCTGCACCACTTTGAATATAGTAAATATAAAACTAATATCAATATTCATTTTAATCTGATTTATGATATCATAGCACTATCAGAGCCATTTCTATGGATGTCATCCATACATAATCACGTCAAGTCATAACACTTTTATATATTACCTATACCTGACCATTTCACTTTCCAATTATCATTTACATGCCCTCTATTTTCATTCTCATGCCTTCTCATTATTTTCACACAATTATTTTTATATACTCTTAGAATGTCACTTCTTATGTCCAACTAATAACTATTGCCATCAGAACTTAGGCTTATCCTATCAGATACCCACTCTGTTGAACTTAGGCTTATCCAATCAGATACCCACTCAGCTCCGATACCATCTGTAACACCTTGCACCCCCACCCTATACATTTTAAACATGCCACACCGAGGCTGATGCAGGACGCTACCATTTACCTTCTTCTTAAGGGAAATCTTTTCATAATCTCATCATTGTCCTAATTATAAGGAAAATATCCTTCCAAAATCCGATAGAATCTTCTCTATATTATGGACATTTAGTCCTGATATACTTATATGATATCAAATAAAATTTAGATTAAATGATAACAACTATATCTAAAATAACCATATACCTATACTCACAGCTCCACCCAAGATCGGAAGCAGCTCATGATGGCAATGCATTACCTTGAATTAATATAAATCCAATTTATCATAATATCTTAAATGATTTTCTACAACATGTCATACATCATTATACTTTTATTTATACATCACATACAATTCTTAATCACAACCATACAATAATTCAATCAAATAAAATAATATTTACATCAGGGGATTCGAATCCCAATTTATCATATCATTAAATATGTCTTCATATCTTTACTCACCAGTCCCCATCTTTAGTTGGGAGTCTTCACCTGATCTATCAGCTCAAAATTTAACATAAGAAGGTGTGAGTCTGGGCTACTCAGAAGTAGGCCAAAATAGAAAATAATATTAATCATAATCAATCAAAATACTACATGTTCTCAACCAAAACATGATTGACTACATAATAATACAATCACTTAATGGACATATCACCATGAGGCCCACGGCCTCATTCATCTAACATATTGTCTATGCCCTTCATGTGTAGTCACTCATCACATTCAAGCCACTCTGGCCTCATCATACCATGACACATGCCATATAGGTGTCTCATAAACACACATATTTGTGCCCTCTAGGCATGTATAACATGATTATAATATTTTAGAACATGTATAGAGTGATTTGGGCCAGTGAAATCAAAATTATGATTATGCCCTAGTTAAGGGTTAAAGAGGATTTTTATGTATGGCCTATGTAAGCCATGAATTGACTAGATTAAAAGCTTAATTAAGTTGTTTACAAGTTATTTAAATGTTAATCATGTAAGATGCCAGATAAATATGTCAAATAAGAAAGTTTTTGATGATAATTGTGGAGAAACCCTAGTTTAACTAATGCTTATCGCATGTTTGATGATCATAGCCTGAGATTGGCTATGAAAGAAGTATTAATATGAGGTGATGTATAGAATACATGATTATGAATGGATTGTTGCTTTGTATAGGATGATTTGAGAAGGATCAAAAGACAAAGCTTGATCATCTTCTAATACAATGTCAAATATACCTATCTATGACATGCCATACATTTGATTATATATTAATTGAAATATTTTCACTATAATTATACAAACCCAATTGAAATATAATTATACATCACTTTGAACTTTTGAATCTAAATATACAATTACATACAATTTCCAAATTCATATTACAATACCACACATTTTCTATAAAATATAATCATGATCATCATCTTTAGGCCCCTTTCTTGACCTGTTAGCTAAAATATAAATAAAAAGGCATAAGTCCAGGCAACTCAGTAAGCGAGAATGATTCAAAAATAATAATGAATTAAAATAACATGTTCATAACCAACACATCATTTCATATCCAAATAATCAAAACTTATACTCATGAAATGCTCATTTACATTATCAATTCAATCTCAAATGATTACATTCAATCATGCCAATATACTTCATATATACATATCAACTTTATCAATTTCTACAAATCATAATATCACTTCTATAAATCATTCTCACTATTCCTCAACAATCAAATAACCTTCCCATAAAGAAAACATTAAGTATTCCAAACCAAGGGATATACATTATCCCTAACATTCATGTATTTTTGAACTAACTACATATAAAAAATAAACAAATATGAGATATGCACTATCCCCCAACCAACATACAAATTAAACAATTGGAATATTCCATATAGCCAAAAGAAAAGGCGTACTTACATTAGTGTAAAATCATAGCACCGCAATAAAACAATTCTTTAAATTATTTAGTTCCAAATCCAAGTTCAATTAGCCCTGCATATGTCATATATATCACAAATTCAAGCCCACTTTGTTTCTTATTGAAGCAATTCATTAAACATACAACATACATCGCGTAACTTAATACTTTCATTGGGACATACCCTCTAAATTCCATTTTTAGTTATACACAATTACTTTACAACTCAATTAACATTGAATTCGCCATAACACTAAGTTAATTGAGTTCCTAATCCATTCCAACCATTGTATAATATCATTATATATGAAATCCCCAAATTACTATTTGATTAGATTACTATTTTCTTCATGGATCAAACCATAATTCTGTTTCCTCATGTCTAAGGCATGTCAAAAACACTACAATTAACCAATTAATCATCTTCCCAACAATTCTCACATCAATCCATATCAAATTCCATTAAAAATTACTATTCACAGTTTACTTCAAACCCTAACAAAACAAACCCCAGATTCTCATGCCCAATTCCATTCTAAACCATTATTATGCATGGATTAATCATTTTTCCTATGGTTTTACACATGAATCCCCACCAATTTGCCCAAAAAATTATTATTTATAGTTCATGTAGCACTAGTTAACAGAAAATCAAAATTTTGGTTAATAGAAATAACTTACCATGAAATATAAGTGTGTCTTCCATTCATGAATGAGAATCCAAGTCCAACACTCCCATTAGCTTACTTCACTTGGAAAAAATTGGCGCTGCCTCCATTTTTCACCATCCAAAATCCTAAAACTCGGGCTTAGGGGCATGATTGCATGGTTCTCCACTTAAACAAGGGATTTCCCAAGCTAAAAAGGCATGAATTTGGGCTGGACAAAGCTGGGGCATGGGTTTGGGGTGTAGGGTAGAAAGAAAACATAATGAAATAAGAAAATGGGATGGGCCATGGCTTTAAAAAGTTGGATTTTTCTGTACTCTAACCCGCCACAAGACCCTTGTCGCGACAAGGACTTAATGGACAGGCCAAAACATCAATTTTTGAAGCCTTGCCATGGAAGAAAATTGCCTTGCTACGACAAAGTCTTGTTGTATGCCCAAAAATTAATTTTCTGGAGACTTATCGTGATAGAGAAAAGCTTTATCACAGCAAGGTCTTTCTGTCTGATATAGTGTTAGTAATTTTCATGTAAACTTTATATAAGATGTCCAAATGACTTGATTTTTGAGGAAATGGAAAGTTAACTTCAAGGGATAAAAATTTCATGAATTTTTCCAAATCAGCCCCCAAACATGTCAAAAATTTGGATAAAGCCACCCAATTCGTTCATCTTGTTATTTATCAGTCATTTAGAACAGTTGCAGTATATTAGTCATAACTTCCCCATATGACATAGAAATTGAGTGATTTATTTTCCATTGGACAGATAATTTCATGATATAAAACTTCTATGTTGAACATTATTTCAAATTAGTCAATTATCTACGTCAAAAATCAATCACAATGATCCCTTTTTCAAATTCAGTATTTTCACAATATACAATTGTACTCCTTTAGTTTTCTTCCAAATTTTCTACTTTTTCTCTCATCTATAATCACTAAACTTTTAATCATTTCATTTTTCATTACTCTCATGCATAATCCTCTTAAAATGCTTATTTAAGAAATTAACTCTTACTTCAAACTCAATTGATAACCCATTCATCATGAAGGCAATTCAAAATCAAAATTCACACTTATCAAATATCATCCATGGCCTCATTTTATATCAAACACTTCATATATCAACAAGATTACTTCCCACACATCACATGCATGAAATGGAACATGCTTATGCTATTTACCACTTTTTTTGAAGTCAATTTTCGAAAATCACTCATTCAGTTGTTTTTAACCAAAATTTTCTAAATTTTCTGCTTTAAATGACTCTGTATGCCATTTTCATTCTAAAATGCATCCAAGTCTTAAACCAAGATTCCCCATAAATCACAATATCTATGGTAATCATAATAGGTCATTCATATAGATCATAATTGTGCCTTTGCTTAATTTCATCACTTAAGTTCTTTTCTTCTCATTGACTTTATATAAATCAAAATAGTGAAATTTATCGAATTCATAGAGTAAACTCTACCCATTTTCACATGAGTAGATTTCAAACAGCATAAGTATTACAATGGGATAAGCTATACTATGTAAAGGTGTATTTATATGTGGAATGGGAAGTATTCCATGATAAAGTATGTGAGTATAATCATGTTATAACGTGCCTAGATGGCACAACTATGTGAGTTTATGAGATGACTATATGGCATCTATTGTGGTATGATGAGCCTAGAGTGGCTTGAATCTAATGAGTGACCATGCCTGAAGGGCGTAGATAATATATTAGATGAATGAGGTTGTGGGCCTCATGGTGATATGTTCATTAAGTGATTGTATTATTATGTAGTCAATCATGTTTTGGTTGAGGACATGTAGTATTTTGATTGATTATGATTAATATTATTTTATATTTTGGCCTACTTACTGAGTTGCCTGGACTCATGCCTTCATATGTTAAATTTTTAGCTAACAATTTAGGCAAAGACTCCCAACTAAGGATGAGGACTAGTGAGTAAATATATGAAGACATAGCTAATTATATGATAAATTAGGATTGGAATCCCCTGAGGTAAATATTATTATTTTGATTAAATTGTTGGATGATTGTGATTAAGAATTTTATGTGATGTATAAAGAAAAGTATAAGGATTTATGGCATGTCATAAAAAATCATTTAAGATATTATGATAAAATGGATTTGAATTAATTTTGAGTAATGCATTACCATCTCTGATCTTGGGCGGAACTATGAGTATAGGTGTATGGTTATTTTCGATATAGTTGTTATCATTTAATCTAATTTTTTTTGATATTGCATATGTATATCGGGCTTAAATGTCCATAATACAGAACTAACTCTGCCAGATTTTGACAGGATATTTTTCTTAGATTAAGAAAAATGGTGAGGTTATGAAAAGATTTCCTTTAAGAAGAAGGGAAATGGTAGCATCCCACATTGGCCCCAGTTTGACTTAGTTAAAACGTATAGGGTGGGGTGTGGGGCATTATAGATAACCATAGCTATAAGTTAATTCTAGTAAGAAAACGAGGTGTACTTGACCTCGGGAATCAATCTTCAAATGAAATGCGAATAGAGCACATGATATGAATAACTTAATTTGTCAAAGACAAAATCTAATCTCAAAAGAGCATATTCAACATCCTAATTCAAGCACAGAAGTATTAGAGTTTTTATTTTCAGATTAGCACATTTGTCATGCCTAATTATCCTCTAATGTTGCAAAAGGTGTCTAATGATAGTGGCTTGGTAAAAATATCAGCAAGTTGAGCTTTGTGGGCACCTATTCCAAACATATATCATGTTTTTCAACATGATTTCTAATAAAGTGGTGCTTGATTTCTATATGCTTAGTTCTCAAATGTAAAACAGGATTCTTTTTTAAGCATATAGCACTAGTGTCATCACATTTAATAGGTATGTCTCTATAGCATAGTTCATAATCAAGAAGTTGTTGTTTCATCCATAACAATTGAGCACAACAACTTCAAGTTGTTATATATTCATCCTTTGATATAGAGAGAGCAACACTAGTCTATTTTCTATAGAACCATGATATTAAACTACTTCCTAGAAATTGACAGGTTCCACTAGTACTTCCTCTATCAATTTTATATCCTCCAAAATCAACATCAGAATACCCAATGAGTTCAAAATCAATTCCTTTGGGATAATAAAGTCCTAGATTTAGTGTGTCAACTGGATACTTAAAGATTCATTTTACTGTGGTAAGATGAGATTCTCTAGGACTGGATTAAAATCTAGTGCAGAAGTATATACTAAATAGAACATCTTGCCTGGATGCTGTAAGGTAATGAAGAAATCCAATCATACTTCTATGTTATTTTTGATCTACAAGTTTACCTTTCTCATCCTTTTCCAGCCTTGTTGATGTGCTCGTTGAAGTTCTTGCTACCTTAATTTCTTCCATTTTAAACTTCTTAAGCATCTCTCTAGTATATTTGGATTGGAAAATATAATTTCCATCATCTCTTTTGTTGATTTGCAATCCAAGGAAGTAATTCAATTCTCTCATCATACTCATTTTAATTTAGCCTGTATGATCTTTGAGAAATCTTGATAGAGTTTTTCATCAGTAGCTCCAAATATAATGTCATATATATAAACTTGAACTATCAACATATCTTTGTCAATAGTTTTGATAAATAAAGTAGTGTCAACTTTTTCTCTCTTGAATTTGTGATCACTTAAGAATTCGTTCAACCTTTCATACCAAGCTCTTAGAGCTTGTCTTAAACCATATAATTCCTTGGTGAGCTTGTAGACGTGATAGGGTTGATCATCATTTTCAAAACCTGGAGGTTGTTCTATATACATTTCTTCACTTAAATATCCATTCTACTATTGAAAGAATAACCAAGAAAGATAGCTTCATCGCTCTTTGGATCAAACTTTCCAGGGTCATCTTTTTTATTGTTTAGCACATAACATAAGCATCCAAAGGATGAAAATATGAGATGTTTGGTCTTGTTCCTTTCCAAAGCTCATATGGGGTTTTCTTTAAGATTGCTTATATGGTAACCCTATTCAGCACACGGCAAGTGGCACAAACTATGTCTCCCCTGAATATTTTGGACAATTTACTATCATTCAACATAGTTTTTGTCATTTTCTGAATTAGTTGATTCTTTCTTTCTACAAATCCATTTTTTGACGAGTTCTGGGGGATGAGAAACTATGGTGAATTCCTACTTCATCATAAAAATCAATGAATCTTCTATTCTCAAATTCACCACTATGATCACTGCAGATGGATACAATAGACATTTGTTTCTCATTTTGGACTAGCTTTGAAAAAGTATATAACATTGAAAATGCTTTGTCGTAGCTAGCCTAGAGAATTACCTATGTAAGTCTAGAGAATTATATACATATCATTTTTCTCTAAGGGTGACTATGTCTGATGGTCCAAATAAATCCATATGCAATAGTTCTAGAGTTCTGGATGTAGATACTTCATTTTTAGGATGAAAGGATACTTTGGTCTGTTTTGACAATTGACAGGATTAGCATATTTGATTTTTGTCATAATTTAATTTTAGTATACCAATGATGAGATTATTTTTACATAAAAATTTGATATTTGAAATATTGATATGTCCCATTCTCTTGTGCTATACCCATGGATTATCCTTGACTGCAATTAAACATTTCTCAACTATATCATCTAACTGTACTAGATAAATATTTCATGCCTTTTTTCGCTAAACAGTAGATCATTGTCTATACTAAACACATTACATGCAGATGGTTCAAACACAACTTTGTGACCCTTGTCACATAATTACTGTTGCTTAGCAGATTGTGCTTGACTCATTCCACATGTAATACATCTTCTATGTATGCATTGAATAAACCATAAATTTTACCTTTTCCCTTGATAAGACCTTTATCATTATTGCCAAATGCTACTATTCTACCATCTATTGGCTTTAACTCTTTGAACATCTTTTTGTTCCTAATCATATGCCTCAAATAGCTACTATCCATGAACCATGCATTTCCAAACGTGGCTTTGAGACTTACTTACATTCAAAGAAAATTTTCCTTCTTACCTTTTTGGTACCCAATTATTGGGTCCAATGATGTTAGTGGAATTGTGTGTGATATAAGTGTGTACTAATTCTTTACATTTCCATCAATTATAGCACCTTTTACTTGCATCTTTTTGGCATAACAATTATACACTTTTCATCCAAATTTGCTGCAAAAATAACAAATATTTGGGACTCTAATAGATGCAATATATTCCACTGGTTTCTTTTTCTAGGGATAATTCATGAGTATTCTAATGTTTGGACAATTCACTCTTTCTTCTGTGAGGTATACTCCCTTGGACCATCCAACAATTTCAGTAAATTTTCATTATCTGACGGTTCACAGCCAAGTCCCTTTATGCTGGTTTGATCGGCTATCCTCATAAATTTGGTCATAGGTTCTCCTCGATTGGAGAATTTACTTAGCATATTGTTTAATATTTCTGTCTTTCTCTTTAAATCTCCAACCTCCTTTTGTAGAGATAAATTTCATTCTACCAGGATGGAATTTGCTTTGATAGTTGAGTCAAAGTGTCTTTTCTTTTGAGTACATTTCTGGCTAAGTGATTCAAACTCACTAAAGAGAGAGTTGTATGATTGTTATAACTCATCAAATTTTTTTCATTTAACACAAATGCTATTTGAGCTTGTAGAATCAGTACTATAAGAGTAATAAGAATTTACCTCTATTTCCAGCTCCGTTGTGCATTGTTCTTTGATGGTGATTTGATCTGTCGATTCATTCTCCATCTGGGTCATGTAGTATATTCTTGCAAGGTATCCAACTTTATTTTCATCTTTCTCATGTGAACTTGTCACTGATGAGTCTTCATCATTCACGTACATTCCTTTAGCTTAGTTTCTTGAAGACTTCTTAAAGTGTTTCTTTTCTATCATCCTTCTTGTTCATATTTACCTTTTATTCATTGGGAAACTTAGGTGACATGTGTCTAATCCCTCCACATCTATAGCATGTGGGGAGATCCTTCTTTCTTTTAACTATTTTCTTTTATTGACTAGGTTGTCTCCTTGAGGTGCTGCCTTTGCTACTTCTTGCAAACTTTCTGAAGTTTCTGACCAACGTAGTCATATCATCTTCAGATTATGGTGTCGGATCACTATTGCTCTCTTTGGTCACTTGTAGAGGAATATTTTTCTTTGGCTTTGTTGACTCCTCCCTTTTGTTCTTGATGAGCTCGTGTGACCTCAATGAGCTGATAAGAGTATTCAGGTCCTTTGCTTCCTCTATTATTGTGATCTTCTGGTTCCATGAATCTGGTAGTGCTCTTAGTATCTTCATCACATGCTCATAGTTTATAACTTCTTTCTCCAAACCTTTCAAGGCATTAGTAACCTTAGAAAAATGAGCATACATTTCAGAAATACTTTCTCCTTCTTTCATCCTAAAGTTTTCTAGTTCTTCTATCAATATATTTCTTTTAGTTCCCCTAACTTATGAGGATCCTTCATACATAGATACTAATTTATCCCAAGTATCTTTTGTAGTAGTGCAAGAGGATACTCGATCAAACTTAGATGAGGATATTCCACGAAATAAGGAATTCATAGCCTTTGCATTATTTTGAACTAAGGTGGCTTCCTCCTTTGTCCATGCATCTACTTAAGTAGTAGGAAGAGAGATTCCAAATTTAATAGCCTTCAAAGATCCCAAATTATTGGCTATAATAAATTGCTTCATACTTAACTTCTAGTAAATGGAGTTAGTTCTATCAAATAAGGGTGGCTTGGTAGACGATTACCCCTTGGCAAATATTTATAATAAGAATGATGGGTATGCCATTGGATCCCTACAAGTGTTTATGTAGTCTTCTTTGATACCACTTGTTCATCTCAAAGGTTAGGCTAAAACCAAGAGGGTAAGGGTGAATTGGGTACTTTAAAAACTATTTCTCAACCCTTGTAGGATTAATCATCCCTCTAGCGATCAATCACTCAATTAACAAATAAGCAAGTAAATGAACAAAATATTTTTTATAGTGGTGTGAGTGAGAACTCTACTCCACTCTTCCAAGAAGGCTACTCTCTTAGTGTCTTGGGTTTTACTATTCCCAATAGTAGAAATAGAAAAGTCTTCTCAGCACTCTTTTAGATTTCAGCTCTAGGGGGCATAAACAGTGCTTCTAGCACTCTTCTTGGTTTTAGCTCTAGGGGGCATATTCACAATGCTCCTAACACTCTTTTAGATTTCAGCTTTAAGGGGCATAAACAAACAACTCTTGTCTGCACTCAAACAGTCACAACTTTTCTTGAGTCTAGTCAAACCACTAGCTCAAGGAACTTTACAAGAGATGAATATCAGAAGTTTAAGCACAGAAATTTCTCAGTAAGCATAGGGAAAGGTTCCTAAATTAGAATGCAAAAGTAAATGATCTTCCCAAAGGTAGTTGAGAGCCTTCTGAGAGAGTTGAGGAAGGTTTGAATGCAGGCTTTTGACTCTTGAAGATTTATAGAAGGTTTAGCTTAGATTAGTAAATGCTCTCAGGAAGATTTGAATGATTTTCTCAATGCTTCATTACTTCTTCCTACTTCTAACAATGCTCCATTTATAGCTACATTGAATTCTAATTGTTGGAGGTAGATGAGTTCCATTAATGACAGAAGTCATTCTAATTGGCATGTTTTAAATTCTCTGACTTCTGCTTAATCCTCGTATGTTGAAATGCCTACAGTGCCGTCCTTGGAAAAGATGATTTCTGGTTTATTAATAAGCTCTGGTCAAGGTATAGCTACAATGGTCAACTTTTTCGTTAAAATGGAAAAAGCATTATTAGTGTTGAGCAAAGATCAATGATTTGTCCTGATCATTGCTCATCTTTTACATATGAGATGAAGTATTTGTCCTGCTATTCATAAGACAATGTTCCTTCATCTTTATCTTTTATAAGTAGCAAATGAACCATTCTTTCCATTATGGCTAGAGGAATCATCCATTCAAGTGCTTTGCCTTGTGGTTTGTCTATTGAATTATAGAAGCATGGATGTCTTATTTCTTAGTGCTTCATCTGTTAAGTTATTTGTTGTAAGTAACAGATGTCTTGTTAGAGTGCAGATGGGTTTTCTTCACGCCTTTGTCTGATGGATATTTCTCCGCTTTGCCTATTGATAGTAGACGATCATTGATGAATTCTTTGCCCTGCCATATGGTCCTTGTTTCTTTTGCTTAGTCTATTAACAACGGACGATCATTAGCTTTCTTATGATAGACTAAATCTTTGCTTTGCCATATGACCCTTGCTTCTCCACTTTGTCTATTGATGGCAGACAAAGTTTTTATTTTGCTGTAAAATCTTCACTTATTTCGCCTTTATCTCTTCTAATTAGACAAGTATTAGCTTAACTGTGGCTTGCTTATGATAGATGAAGTTTATTGTATGCATACTATCTTGCATCCTTTAGATATAATCTTCTACTTTGACAGATGAATGGAAACAGTTGAGTTCTTTTTATTCGTGCTTTGTCTGTGACGACACTTCGTCTTTTGCTTCTTTACTTGCTCAAGCCTTGTTGCCATAAAATATGTTTTCTATCCTCATTTTTATTTAGGAATTGCAACTTGATTCTGAATGCTAAAATCTTAATAACAATCATTAGTACATAATCTTTAATCAAGTTTTGTTCATCATCAAAACCATTCATTTATGTCAATAATATGGGCATGTTATTTTCTAACTCCTTCAATAACCATTGCTATCATGATTCTATAGCTTGTCTTACACATCATACCATACTCCAGATCTGATACCACCTGTAATGCCCCACCCTCAAGGGGCTATTACTCCATTTTACACTTCAAATATACATGATTATTCTATGATTTTCCCACTTCTAGGGTGGGGTTGTTTTGATACCATTTTCTAGTTGATCTAATTTCTACAGAAAATCAGGCAGAGTATCCCCTAAAAGTGGGGCTATGCACCTAGGGTACATGCATTTAAAATTTGAGATATTACATTTTCTCAAAAAAAATTCATAAACAAGAAATAAAACACTCCATAATGTTGTTCCTGAAGGTTAAGCAAAAACCCAAGAGGAGAGGGTGTAATGTTGTTCCCAAAGGTTAAGCAAAAACCCAAGAGGAGAGGGGTGAATTGGGTACTTAAAAATTATTTTTCAACCCCTTTAGGATTACTCTTCTCTCTAGTAATCAATCACTCAAACATTAAATACACAAAATAAATAAGACATAATAATTTTTATAGTAGTTTCAGTAAAGACTCTACTCCACTCTTCTAGGAGTACTTTTCTCTTAGTGTATTAGGTTTTACTATTCCCAATTGCAGAAATACAATAGGGTACCCGACACATTCTAGATTCCAGCTCTAGGGGGCGTAAACTAGTGTCCCCAACAATGTTCTAGATTCCAGCTCTAGTGGGCATAAATTAGTGTCCCCGACACTCTTCTAGATTCCAGCTCTAAGGGGGCATAAACTAGTATCTTGGACAATTTTCTGGATTTCAATTTCAAGGGGCATAAGCAATTAGCTCCTGTCGGCACTCAAACAGTTACAACTCTACTTGAGTCTAGTCATAACCACTAGCTCAAGAAACTTTACAAGAAATGAATATCAGAAGTTTATGCACAGAAATTTCTCAGTAAGCATAGGGGGAGGTTTTTGAAAATTGAATGCAGAAGTAAATGATCTTCCCAAAGGTAGTTGAAAGCCTTCAAAGAAAAGTTAAGAAAAGTTTGAATGCAAGGCTCTTGACTTTTAAAGGATTGCAAAAGGTTTAGATAAGTTTAGTAAGTTCTCTCAAGAGGTTTTTGAATGATTTTCTCAATACTTGGTTACGTTCTTCTAGCTCTAACAATGCTTCATTTAGAGCTACTTTGAATTCTAGTCATTGCTAATAGGTGAGCTCCATCAATAATAGAAGATATTTTGATTAGTGTATTTTGAATCCTCTAACTTTTGCAAATTCCTCATATACTGAAATGCCTACAATGCCGACCTTAGAGAAGATAATTTCTAGTTTCTCAATAAGCTTTGGTTGAGGTATTATTACAATGCTATTGCTTTCATTAATATAAAAAGATCATTATTAATGCTAAGTGAAGACCAATGGTTCGTCCTGACTGTTACTCATCTTTTACTTATGATAGATGAAGTATCTATCTAGCTGTCCATTCGACAGAGTTTCTTCATCTTTGTCCTTTGTGAGTGATAGATGAATCATTTATTCTATTGCTGCTAGACGAATTCAATCATTCAAGTTCTCTGTCTATTGCATCATAGAGGTATAGAGGTCTTGTTGCTTTAGCGCTTCATTTATTGGGTTTATTTGCTAAAAGTAATAGACGAAGTATTGGATTACAGACGGATTTTCTTCACACCTTCGTATGATGAAACATTTCTCCTCTTTGGCTATTGACAACAGACGATCCCTGATGAATCTTTTGCTTTGTTCCTTGCTTCTTCTACTTTATCTATCAATAGTAGATGATTATTGGCTAACTTGTGATAGATAAAGTTTCTGCTCTACCACATGATTCTTGCTTCTTCGCTTTGTCTATTGATAGCAGACAAAGTTTGTTCTGCTGAAAAGATCTTCACTTCTTCCATCTTTGTTTGTTATCATCAGTGTCCATTGGCATAACTATAGCTTACTTATCATGGATGAAATCTATTGTATACATATTATCTTGTATTAATTAAATGTAGTTTTTAATTTTGACAGACAAATGAAAACAGTTGAGTCCTTTTCATTTGTGCTTTATTTGCTATAATACTTTGTCTTTTGCTTCTTTACTTTCTCAAGCCTAGCCACCATAAATATGTTTTCTATGCTTATTTTCTTTAAGACCTGCAACTTGATTCTGCAGGCTAAAAACTTGATAACAACCATTAGTACATAATCTTTAATCAAGTTTTGTTTGTCATTGAAACCATGCATTCATGTTAACATTCTCCCCCTTCTTGATGATAACAAATGTTAATTAAAAATTATCTCATAAAAGATAATCTCCCCCTGAATGTATGTAGATTAAAATGTTCGATTATTCCACAAGTTACCATTTTCTGATGTTCTTGTATCTTATTTTATATATATTCCCTCCTTGATTATTTAGAATATATTTCCCCCTTGATTAATTAAAGATTATGCAGTTTTATATATTCTCTTTTTGATTTTTTGAGATAATTTGCATATTCTTTCTCCCCCTTTTTGTTAAAAGCAAAAAGACATATGTCCTCCTTGTAAGATACACACATAAATAGAAGTAGCCAAAAAATAATGAAAATTTTTCATTTTATTCTAGTATAAACAAAACTACATAATGATGACATGAAGAGAAACACTCAAATTACATGCAAAGAGTAGAAGAGGTTATGTGTGAGACTGCAGATGAGGTGGAGGGTAGGGAGAGGAGGACTTTGCATCACAGTGGGTGATACAAAGTTTCAAGAAAGGGAAGATGGAAAGGAGATGATAATGAAGCTATTGGAGCTTCCTTTCCCTTCTCTTCAAGGGCCCCGGCTAATGAGGAGGTTGATCCAAAGGCAAAAGTGACTGAGAGATGAATTATAAATTTGAAAGCCACATCTTGAAGAGAAATGCTTCTGTTGGTGAAGATGATCTGGAGCAATGTTGTGAGCAAAAGCAATATCATCCCAACAAGAAAAGTGAGAGAGCTTCCTTTTGTGTTTCAATGTCCATCGCTTGATGGGCTTCCTACTAGATTTTCTTCCTAATGACCCTGCCCCAAGTTTCTTCATTGTCATGGTGCAGAGAAAGATTGTGATTCAAGGGTTAAAATATATTGAATGTGGAGGCTATACGAGTTATTTGATGTGATTTTCCAAGGGAAAAATAAATCTAACTAAAAATAGAATTGTAAGTTAATTCTAGCAAGAAAACAAGTTGTACTTGACTTCGGGAAACAATCTTCATACGAAGTGCGAATGAAGCACTGTATGCAAATAGCTTGCTTCGTTTGAGATGAAGTTTTAGCCTCAAGACAACATATTCAACATTGCAATTTCAAGCACAAAAACATTGGAGATTTTATTTTGAAATCATCATATTTATCATGCCTAATTCTCCTTTAATGTTGCAAAAACTTTCTAATGACAATGGCTTGGTAAAGATATCAGCAACTTGAGCACTTGTGGGCACATATTCTAGACATATATCATGTTTTTCAATATGATCTCTAATAGAGTGGTACCTAATT
Source organism: Pouteria campechiana (assembly GCA_036873735.1). NCBI lineage: Eukaryota > Viridiplantae > Streptophyta > Magnoliopsida > Ericales > Sapotaceae > Pouteria > Pouteria campechiana. The sequence goes on from JAYJMB010002892.1 coordinate 31,547, forward strand.
TCTATCTGCTTAGTTCTCGAATATAAAATAGGATTCTTTGTCAAGCATATAGCATTAACATTATCACATTTAATGGGTATGTCTCTATAGCTTTGTCCATAATCGAGAAGTTGTTGTTTCATGCATAGCTATTGAGTTTAATACTTTCTAGCTGCTATATATTCAGCTTCTGCTGTAAAGAGAGCAAAACTAGTCTATTTTCTAGAGAACCATGATACTAAAATATTTTCTAGAAATTGATAAGTTCCACTAGTACTTCATCTATTGACTTTATATCCTCTAAAATTAGTGTTAGAATATCCGTTGAGCTCAAAATCTATTCCTTTGGGATAGTAAAGTCCTAGATTTGGTGTGCCAACTAAATACTTAAAAGTTCTTTTCACTATAGTAAGATCAGATTCTCTAGGACTAGACTGAAATCTGGCACATAAAAATACACTAAATAGAATATCTGATCTAGAATTAGCAAGGTAGAGAAGAGATCCAATCACACTTCTATATTATTTTTGATCTACAAGTTTACCTTTTTCATCCTTGTCCAGCCTTATAGAAGTGCTCATTGGAGTGCTTGCTGCCTTAAATTCTTCCATTCTAAACTTCTTTAACATCTCTCTAGTATATTTGGATTGGCAAATATAATTTCCATGATCTCTTTGGTTGATTTCCAATCCAAGGAAGTAATTTAATTCTCCCATCATATTCATTTCAAATTCAGCCTGTATGATCTTTGAGAAATCTTAATAGAGCTTTTCATTAGTAGCTCCAAATATAATTTAATCCACATAAATTTGAAATATCAACATATCTTTGTAAATATTTTTGATAAATAGAGTGATATCAACCTTTCCTCTCTTGAATTTATGATCACTTAAGAATTTGCTCAACCTTTCATGCCAAGCTCTTGGAGCTTGTCTTAAGCCATATAATGCCTTTGTGAGCTTATAGACATGATTGGGTTGATAATCATCTCAAAACTAGGAGGTTGATCTACATACACTTCTTCACTTAAATATTCATTCAGAAATGCACTCTTTACATCCATTTGAAATAACTTAAAGTTCTTATAGGATGCAAAAGCAAGTAACATTCTAATGGCTTTTATTCTAGCTACAAGGGCATATGATTCTTCAGAGTCAATTACTTCTTCTTGAGAGTACCCCTTAGCAACTAATTTGCTTTATTTTTTACAACTAGCCCATTCTCATCCAATTTGTTTTTGAATACCCATTTAGTTTCGATTACATCAACATTTTCTAGTTTTGGAACTAGTTCCATACTTTGTTTCTTTCAAATTGGTTGAGCTCTTCTTGCATTGCTACAATCCAATTTTCATCACTTAGTGATTGGTCAATGTTGGTTGGCTCTATTGTAGAAATGAATGCATAATGATCACAAACATTTTGCAGAGACCTTCTTATGTTGACATGTCATATAAATTTCCTATGATTTATTTTCTAGGATGAGCGCTAATAAATTTTGAATCAGTAGGAGGTTGATAAGGAACATTACCTACTCTTACCTCCTCTTCATTATCTGAACTTTGTACATCTTCACCATTGGTGCCATTCTCTTGATCCTTCAATTTGAGCTTCTTCATATTTGTTGCAGCTTCATCTGCATAACTATCACTCTCCTTTCTCAGGGTTATATTTCTTTAATCAAATTTAACATGTATAGACTCTTCTATAACTTGCATTTTCTTAATGTAGACTCTAAATGCTCTACCATTGGAAGAATAACCAAGAAAGATAGCTTTATTGCTCTTTGGATCAAACTTTCCAATTTTTTCTTTTCCATTGTTTAGCATATAGCATAAGCATCCAGAAGGATGGACATATGAGATGTTTGGTTTTCTTCCTTTCCATAGCTCATATGGGCTTTTTTTTAGATTGCTCTTATAGTAACCCTATTTAGCACTCGATAAGCAATACTAACTGCATCTCCTCATAATCTTTTGGAAAATTTACTTTCATTTAGTATGGTTCTTGCCATTTCCTAAATTGTCTGATTCTTTTTTTCCACAACTCTATTTTATTGAGGAGTTATAGGGGATGAGAAACTATGGTAAATTCCTTTTCCATCACAAAAATTAATTAATCTTCATTTTTCAAATTCACCACCATTATCATTGTGGATGGATACAATAAACATTTATTTCTCATTTTGGACTAGCTTTGAAAAAGTATAAAATATTCAAAATGCTTTGTCTTTGCTAATTAAGAGAATTACCTATGTAAATCTAGAGTAGTCATCCATTATCACATATACGTATACTTTTCCTCCAAGTGTGACTATGTCTGATGGTCCAAATAAATCTATATGTAATAGTTCAAGAGGTCTGGATGTTGATACTTCATTCTTAGGATGGAAGGATACTTTGGTCTTTTTTGACAATTGACAAGATTTGCATATTTGATTTTTGTCATAGTTTAATTTTGGTAAACCAATCAGAAATCATTTTTCCACAAAGACTTGATATTTTACATATTAATATGTCCCATCCTCTTGTGTCATACCCATGGATCATCCTTGACTGTAATTAGGCATTTTCCAACTATGTCATTTAGTTGTACTAGATAAATATTCAAATGCCTTTTTTCGCTAAACAGTAGGTCATTGTCTATACTGAATACATTACATGCAGATGGTTCAAACACAACTTTGTAATCTTTGTCACATAATTAACTGATGCTTAGAAGATTGTGCTTGAGTCCTTCTATATATAGTACATCCTTTATATATGCATTGAATAAACTATAGATTTTACCTATTCCCTTGATAAGACTATTATCACTATTGTCGACTGCTTTTATTCCTCCATCCATTTGCTTTAACTCTTTGAACATCTTTTTGTTTCCCAATCAGATGTCTCAAATAACCACTATCCATGAACCATGCATTTCTAAATGTAGTTTGAGACTTACCTACACTCAAAGCAAATTTTCTTCTCACCTTATTAGTACCCAAGTATTGGGTCTAATGATATTAGTGAAAATGTTTGTGGTATAAGTGCATGCGCATTCCTTGCATTTCTATCTCATCTTAGCACCTTTTGCTTGCATCTTTTTGGCATAACAATCATACACCCTATGACCAAATCTGTTGTAGAAATAGCAATTATTTGGGACTCTAATAGATGTAATATATTCCACTGGTTTCTTTATCCAGGGATAATTCATGAGTCTTATAATGTTTGGATAGTTCTCTTTTTCTTTTGTGAGGTTCACTTCCTTGGACCATCCAGCAAAATTTTAGTAAATTTTCATTATCTGACCGTTCATAGCCAAGTCCCTTTTTGATAGTTTGACGGGTCATTCTCATAAATTTGGTCATAGATTCTCCTAGATTAGAGAATTTACTCAGCATATTATTTAATATTTCCATATCTTTCTTTAGATCTCCAACCTCCTTTTGTAGAGATAAATTTCTTTCTACTAGGATGGAATTTACTTTGACAGTTGTGTCAAAGTGTCTTTTCTTTTGAGTAAATTTCTGGCTAAGTGATTCAAACTCAATAAAGAGAGAGTTGTATGATTGTGGTAACTCATCTAACTTTTTGCATTCCACACAAGTGCTATTTGAGCTTGAAAAGTCAGAACTATAAGAGTAGTAAGAGTTTACTTCTATTTCTAGCTCTACTATGCATTGTTCTTTGATGGTGATTTAATCTGTTGATTTGTTCTCCATCTGGGCCATGTAGCATATTCTTACAAGGTATCCAACTTCATTTCATCTTTCTCAGGTTAGCTTGTCGTTGATGAGTCTTCATCATTCATGTACATTCCTCTAGCTTAGTTTCTTGAAGACTTCTTAAAGTGTTTCATATCTTTTCAATCATCATTCTAGTTCATATTTACCTTTTCTTAATTGGGACAATTAGGTGACATGTGTCCAATCCTTTCACATCTATAGCAAGTGGGGAGATGCTTCTTTCTTTCAACTAATTTCTTCTATTGTCTAGGCTGTCTCCTTGAGGAGCTGCCTCTGCTACTTCTTGCAAACTTTCTAAAGTTTCTGACCAACATGGACATATCATTTTTAGATTGTGATGCCTTATCACTATTGCTCTCTTTGGTCACTTTTAGAGCAATATTTTTCTTCGGCTTAATTAGCTCCTCCCTTTTGTTCTTGATGAGCTCGTGTGACATCAATGAGTTGATAAGATCGTCCACTAGAAGAGTATTCAAATCCTTTGCTTCCTCTATTATTGTGATCTTCTAGTTCCATGAATCTGGTAGTGCTCTTAGTATCTTCATCACCTATTCATAATTTGTAACTTCTTTTTCCAAACCTTTTAAGGCTTTAGTAACCTTAGAAAAATGAGCATAAATTTTAGATATATTTTCTCCTTCCTTTATGCTAAGATTTTCTAGTTCTCCTATCAACATATTTCTTCTGGTTCCCTTGACTTATGAGGAACCTTCATAAATAGACACTAATTTAACCCATATATCCTTTGTAGTAGTGCAAGAGGATACACTTTTGAACTCAGATGAGGATAGTCCACAAAATAAAAATTTCATGGCCTTTACATTATTTTGGACTGAGGTGTCTCTCTCATTGGTCCATGCATCTACTTAAGTAGTGGGAAGAGTGATTCTAACTTTAATAGCCCCCTAGGATTCCATATCATTGGCAATAATAAATTACTTCATCCTACTTTCAGTAAAATTACTTAGTTCCACCAAATAGGGGTAGCCAGGAAGACAATTGCCCATCGGCGAATATTTATAATAAGGATGATGGGTTTACCATTGGATCACTAAAAGTGTTTATACAGTTTGCTCTAATACCACTTATTATTCCTAAAGGTTAGGCAAAAACCCAAGAGGAGAGGGATGAATTGGGTACTTAAAAATTATTTCTCAACCCCTTTAGGACTACTCTTCCCGCTAACAATCAATCACTCGAACACTAAATGCACAAAATAAATAAAAGATAATGATTTTTATAGTGGGTCGAGTAAATACTCTACTCCACTCTTCCAAGAGCACTTTTTCTCTTAGTGTCTTGGGCTCCACTACTAACAATAGCAGAAATACAATAGTATCCTAGACACTCTTCTAGATTTCTGCTCCATGGGGCATAAACTAGTGTCCCCTACACTCTTCTAGATTTCAGCTCCAGTGGGCGTAAACTAGTGTCCTTGACACTTTTTTTTATTCTAGCTCTAGGGGGCATAAACAATTAGCTCGTGTTGCACTTAGATAGTCAAAACTCTTCTTAAGTCTAGTCGCAACCACTAGCTTAAGGAACTTTAACAGAAATGAATATCAGAAGTTTAAGCATAGGAATTTCTTAGTAAGCATAGGGGGAGGTTTCTAAAAGTTGAATGCAAAAATAAATGTTCTTCCCAAAGGTAGTTGAGAGCCTTTAAAGAAACCTAAAGGAAGGTTTGAATGCAAGGCTCTTGACTCTTGAAGGATTGCAGAAGGTTTAGCTAAGATTATTAAGTTCTCTCAAAAGGTTTTCGAATGATTTTCTAAAAGTTGGTTAGGTTCTTCCAGCTCCAATGATGCTTCATTTATAGCTGCTTTAAATTCTAGTCGTTAGTGGTAGGTGAGCTCCATCAATAATAGAAGACATTTTGATTAGTATTTTTTGAATCCTCTGACTTATGCTAATTCCTCATATGCTGAAATGCCTGCAGCATCGACCTTGGAGAAGACGATTTCTGATTTCTAAATAAGCTCTTGTTGAGGTATTACTGCAATGGCAGCTGCTTTCTTTAATATAGAAATATCATCATTAATGCTGAGTGAAGACCAATGGTTCATCCTGACTATTACTCATCTTTTACTTATGATAGAAGAAGTATCTGTGCAGTTGTCCATTACATAGAGTTTCTGTGTCTTTCGTGAGTGACAAAAGAATCATTCATTCTATTTCTGCCAGACGAATTCAATCATTCAAGTTCTCTGTCTATTGTATCGTAGAGGCACAAGGGTCTTATTGTTTCATCGCTTCATCAGTTGGGTTTGTCTATTGAAAGTAACAGATGAAGTATTGGATTGCAGATGGATTTTCTTCATGCCTTCGTCTGATGAAATATTTCTCCTCTTTGTTTGTTGATAATAGACAATCACTGACAAATCTTTTGATTTGCTCCTTACTTCTTCTGGTTTGTCTATTGACAGTAGATGATCATTAGCTCACTTGTGATAAACGAAGTTTCTACTCTGCCATATGATTCTTGCTTTGCTTTGTCTGTTGGTGGCAAACAAAGTTTGCTATGCTAAAAAGATCTTCGCTTCTTCCATCTTTGTCTATTCTCATCAGATGAACATTGGCATAACTGCGGTTTGCTTATGATAGACGAAATCTTTTATATATATATATATACATACAAAAGATTTAGTTTTTCATTTTAATAAATGAATGAAAATATCCGAGTTCTTTTCATTCATGCTTTGTCTACTATAATACTTCGTCTTCTTCTTCTTTACTTTCTCAAGCCTTGTCATCATGGAATTTATTTTTTGTGCTCATTTTTCTTTAAGACCTGCAACTTGATTCTGCATGTTGAAAACTTGATAACAACCATTAGTACATAATATTTAATCAAGTTTTGTTTGTCATTGAAACTATGCATTCATGTCAACAAATAATTCACCTTCACACCACCCCTAACTTCCACCCCCTAGGACCACGGCTGCATCATGATGGCAATGCACTCACTTCTCCACCATACACATCTGTTCCCATACATCATCCATATCATACTCCATTATTACACTAACATTTCCATAAATTTCAATCATACATCATTGAATCTTTAATACATGATGTATATCATTAGACATCAATTAATTAAAATCACCCATATACAAAAGATGGAAATTTTTTAATTTTAATATAATTTTGAAAGTATAGATTCAACTATTATGCTTACATACTAACCTTGCATTTTCTCTAGTCTTGACCTGTCAACTAAAAAACAAATTTTAATAAAAGAGTGGGTCCAAGCAAACTCAGTAAGTAGGTGTGAATTTGAAAAATAATTAACAAATTAGGGATCCATCAAGCATCCCAAAATCCATCCATAATTGCAAGCCATCATATATAACAATCCATGCCATCCAGGCATGGCAACATTCCAATATATAACAATTGAATATACTATTTGAATCCATATTGTAGTTCAATCACATCAATTCATGCCTTTTTGGATAATTTCATATCCCTAAATCATATATTTAAACATTCATGCATAAGGACAACCATAATGATCACAAGCATGGGATGTCTACTATCTCCTTTACCCACACATTAAGTAGAAAATAACATCATTACACAAGTCAAATAACCTGGGTTCATATGATAGTATTGGGATGTTCACAATCCCATTTAACTCACTTACAAAATCAATCCTTTACACATGCACATATCATTATAACCTAAGAACAATCATGGAATATTACTTTCTTAATAAATCATCATAACAAAATAGTCATGGGATACTTAATATCCCTTAACAACCATTGAATCCAAAACACACAAGCCCATTACAGTACAATGGGATATGCACTATCCCTTCAACCATTCATGCAATCATACAAGTATACCTACTTACTTGTACAAGGAGTCCTCAGACTTGACTCTTCAAATCCATGTTCCATCCACCCTATACATAACATATACATCACATATGACATATACATATATCCATATGATATTTTATTATCAACACAAAGAAATAAACTAACCAATTGCCAAAATTTAACCATAAATGACTTTAAAATGAGCAAATTAAAAGTAAAATATGAAAATCCAAAAGAAATGGGTGAAATTGTTTTAGCTCTATTACACTGAAACGTTTTTATGTAGGTACCAAATAATATAGTTATCCATGTCAAAATCTCAAGTCAAAATACCATAAATTGAGTGAATTAAAAATAAATTATGAAAATCATATAAAATTGGGCGAAAAAGCAAATTGGGTAAACTTTTGAGTATTTATTTCCAGGATTTTTTTTGGACCATCAAATGCTAAAATTTTCCACAAAAAATTCATATTTCCTATTCATCATATAGATAATGACCCCATATTTTTAGATTTACAAAATCGAACTATTTTATAGGGTTTTAATCAATCTCAAGGTAGGTACTTAATAAGGCATTTTAATGCGATACACATATTCTGTTTCAATACAATAAACAACCTATTTCCAAGGCTTTCTTACTATAATTTAATGTTGGGACATACACCTTAATCACCCTTTAATCATCCTCTAAAACTCAGCCCAATATATAATAAACATTGCTGTAAATTATGGCACAAGCACATCAACCCAAATTAATAATCTGCATTCAACATCTTACTATATATTTTAATTTCTTTCAATATGAAATCTGTTTAGGCCCACCAACTACCATATTAGGACCTTAATTATGCCATGATTTATCCACAGCAATTTGGCTTAATTACTTAGTTAAATTCCATTAAAATCAACCCATACAATTTGTGGATAGTAAGGTTTTCTTCCATCTAAATAATTTTCTAGCAGTTAAATTCCATTCCCATTGTGGTTAATCCATGTTCTAACTTAATTAATCAATAATCACACATGATTATTACTAATTACAATTGTAATTCATCATTGAAAATTCCAATAAACCCTAATTAATCCAGGGTTATTCCATAGCAAAAAGTTTAGCAATATGTTTATAAATCCAGCCCACAAACACCACCAGCAATCTTTTTTGTTTAAGTCCTTAACTTTAAATTGAGTTTCCCTTTGTGGGTCCCACAAATCAGTAGGAAATCATCAATTTTGGATAGACCACTCTTTGAATCCAAGAGAAAATCAATGTCTTCTGCAGCAAATCACCCTAACTTTGATTCCCATGAATTTCTCCTAAGAACCATAGGTTAATTTGGTGAATTAGGAGAGGTGGAAATGGCTGAAGTTTTGGGCAACAATGGCTTATACATGAAAATGAGATGGGAGAAGGGTTGTTGTTATATCTTATTTGCATAAATAGTTGGGTAGTAAATTGCTCATGCATTCTTTATTTTCCTTCACTTGTTAATCATTGATTAACATGTATCCTCATCATACTCACATTAATATGGATATTCCATCCATTTTTATAATTGTTCCATAAAATAATTTAATATTTTTCCATATTTACACCTTCAACATTCTACCGATTTATATTTATTTTCTTTTTCAATTAAACCACTTATTTAACCCATTCTAGTGTACTCCCTACTTCATCCTCATGTTTATTTTAATAATCCACTCAATTTCATAACTTCTCCATTATAATTACCTCAAAAATTTAATTATATTACAATATACTCCTTATTGAACCAGCAAAATCAAATTTTATGTACCTAAAATTTTTAGGTCCTTGCAATAGTGGAACCCAAGGCATAATGAGTGTGTGCTCTTCGAAGAGTAGACATAGGGATGAAGTTCCCGAACTACTATAAAAATTGCTGTGTGTTGTGACTACTTGATTATTTTACTTTGCATATAATTATCTCATCATCACATTCGCATATCACTACACACACAATTACTTAACTAAAATAAGTATAGCTAAGAGAAGTTGAACTTGGAAATTAAGCATCAACTATGACCAAATGAATAGATATGGAAGTTGCATACATTTTGCATCATAACTTCAATTGAGCTCATAAATCTTTATTTGACCATAATTTTTATATGCTCAGTTCAGCCCTCCCCTCTTAAGCTATCTATTACATGGGACTAACAAGTGGTATTAGAGCAGGTTTCGTAAGTTAATCTTAACTACAGAAATTTAACTTGTAAAGAGATTCCCATGGCCAAATCATTCCACAATATTCTTGCTCAGAGACAAGTTATTTATAAAATTTTATGCATCAATAATATTTGTTATAGATTCTAAAAGTTTAAAATTTTTGTCTCCCACTAAGCTTAATAAAATATCCATATACAACTTTGTTAAAAATGCATGAGAAATTATTTGTGACAAAGCTAACAAGGTCCAAAAGATCCAAGCAATTTGATTCTATATAGGAGTTGTAGGGACAAGAGAAGTTAGAAGAAGCATTTAAGGAAAATCCAAAGGAGCTAAAGACAAACAAGTAAGCATTTTTCAACTTCTTAGCAATTCAAGACAATGAGGTAACTTTCTAATCTAAAATCTCAAATCTTCATGATATTTATATTTGCTTTAAAGCTTTGAATGCTTCATAATTAATCGCATATCATCTTGAATACCATGCACATTGAGTTACCTACAAAAAATTGAAAGTATATTATTCTGAATCATCTACACATGCTCCAAACTATATATCCTTCATGGCTTCATTTGTGCACAAGACATAAAGAGATTAAGCACTCAAATCTTTTTAAATTAAAGTCCTCTAATCATAAGTGAATCATTATCATACTCTTAGACAATTATACATATCTCAGATCAAAAATAAATTGAAAAAATCCATTATCTCATATTTGCCTATAGACAAAGTCACCACTTTGTCTATAGGATTGTTTGAAGCCACTCAATTCATTGAAGCTCTCGAGGATATACTCGATACAAATCCCTCTTTTAACTTCATCTCAAATTCACCTCTCGCATTCACTATTGGTGATGAAAATCCCCTTTTCAAAAGAAGACGATTCAAATCCCCACTATTTCTCTCCACTCTTCATCTTCTTGGCACCATTTTCTTCTACTCATTTTGCTGCCAAGAACCCCCAAGCTCCTCCACATCAAAACCCTAAAATGTCAACTGATGAAGATGGCGGATTCAAGGAATGCAGAGATGACTTTAGTATCTACACCCGACAGAAGAAGAGATAGAGAAGAATCAGAAGAGATGCAGCCACCTCACAAACTAAGGTTTTGAAGAAATTGGCTTCTTGAGGTAACCTTTCAAAATGATGAACAAAGTTATCATGAGTTTATGAGCAAGTACAACAAAAAAAAAGTATTGAAAGGAAAGGTTATTGATTTTGACTTCATCAAAGAAATGAAACTGGAAGTATGTAGTTGGATAAGTGTCTAGGAGTGGAATGAATTCATGAGTTACAAAGATAAATGTTATTTAAGAATGGTGAAAATACTTCTTTGTAACTATAATCCTAAAATGAAAAAGTCTTGGATTGGGGACAAGGAAATAGATATGTCTCTTGAAAGCATCAAAGAATGCTTAAATTTCCTCATGATTAAAATACAGACACTTGAATGGCTAACACCAAGAAGAGAGCTATTTTCACAACTAATAGAGATAGCCATTGAGGATGATGTGAGAAGCCTAAACCCTAAGAATCTAGATGTAAATCTAAGAGTTGCACACAATATCATAAGTAACAACATCTATCCCAAGATTGGAAGTAGGGATAACATTTTCGAAAGAGATGCAAAGACTCTGTGGGCACTAAAATATAAGAAGAAGCTAGATCTAGCCAAACTAATGTTTGAATAACTTCATCAAGTAAAGTCATCAACAAGACTTCCTCTACCCTATGGAATGGTAATGACCAAAATATTAAGAAAGGCAGAGGTGGATTTATTACATGAAGTACCAGATGAATTCAAGTACTCAAACATGATTGATAAGGTGATGCTAAAAAGAAAGGGAATATTCATTTAATTGTATGGTATAGTCACTGAGAAAGCAAAGAGGGCAGCACGACCAAGAAGAGACAGGGAAGAAGAAGAAGAAATGGTTGAATTAGTCAGAGAAGAAAGGGAGGAAGTCCCCTTAATAGCAGCAGAAGGTGTCAACTCATATATACAAACTGGCAAACTAAATAGGGAAGATATCACTAAAATTTTTGTGACTGAAATGATAGATGAGCTGATACAAGATTATTTCTTTGCTGAAGAAAGTATAAGAATGGAAAATGAAGATCCTGCAGCAGAAAGGATAAGAGATGAAGAAGAAAGATTAGGGGACCAACAAGAGGAACATGTACATTCAACCTTAGCAGCAACAGAAGTAGAGGCAACAACTGTACCATCTCCACCTCACAATCCAAAATCATTCAGACCAACCCACTCACCTTCACCAACTCATCCCACTCCACAAGACCTAGAGAGAAGACTCATCAATGTTGAAACATTCTTTTCAACTCTCAATGCTAGGATGGATTCAATGGATACAAAACTAGACACTCTAATTTCCTCGGCTAAATCTATCAAAGATCGAACACAATCATCTCAATCATCTCCAAAATTTTCTCCAATCCATAGAACTAGATTTGTTTCACCAATCAAGTGTACCCACTCCTTAACTTCCCCTTCATTCTCTAACTCCCATCACTTACCTTCTATTCACATAACTAATAAATCTTCAATCTCCACATCTTCCTCACTTTCATCTTCATCTAACTTAGTTGAAGCAGTCTCTAATTCAGAAATACCACTTGCTCAAATTCTCAAAACCATAAAAGCCACCTTAAAGAAACACACTCATCTTTCATTAAGTGTCTCCCATAGAGCCACTCATCCTCACTGCTCCATTACTCAAACTAGGAAATTCACTCTTGCTGGAAAAGCACCTCTACATTTCCTTCAAATAGAAAAATTCTATCTCTCTTCCATAAAAGATCCTAAAAAATTTGTACCTCCTAATATCTCTATTCCAACACCAATAAAACTTACCGAGAAGATAAGATTAACAAAAGAAATAATTAATCACAAACAAAAGATAAATAAATGTTCTTACTCTGAATTGAAAGCTCAAAAGGAAAGTTTTAGTTATTTGGATCTTCCATTCTAACACTTTGATGACCCTGAATTAACATTGATATCATTAAAAGGCTTTTCACTAAAAACTTCAGGTCTGATCTTCTAAACATAGATGAGTTTGTTGATACCTTCATACAAAATTTTCAGGGACCATCATCATTATCATCCACCCTAACTCCTCAAATAAACAAATCCTTATTTGTTAAGACAACTTCAAGAACATCACCTCACACTGTTCTTCAAGCATCAGACCCTAATTTGTTCTATCTCCCATATGATGTATATTGACAATGCAGGTTCATGAAACTCAATGCATATTTTGCTAAATTACCTTCACCCTTTCCTGACTTTGATAATTTAGACTATTTTTAGAGGATAAGGGCAATTGAGCCTGAAGGTATTGTTTCTACATAATCTGGAATTTCACCGACCATCCCAACAACTTCTTCCTCCAGTACCTCACCTCCTCTTCTTGTTTACCCAACCCTCCTCCTTCATCAAGGCTAAAAATTTCAATCACTAAAACCAAGAAATCCATTTCTAAACCTTCAAAAGTTGATGACCCCTCAGAAATTACAAACATATTAACCCTATCCCCATAAATCACACTATATACAAAAAAATGATGAAAGCTAATGCTAAAGTTAATGTTGAAAGAAAACCTCTTCCTTATCCATATTTAGCAAATCCTAAATTTCAACTTTGACTGAAGGTTGTAAATTACAAAGAAAGTATGTACAACCTAAGGACAATGTTTAGACTCCTAAATATATTGTACTTTGACTTTATCTATATCTTATACATTTACTTTGCACATCAATGAAGTATACATTCTCAGATAATGCTTGGATGTTCTCAATTTATAGCTTTTTCATATTACTTCATATTATTCCTTGAAAAATTATTCATCTTTTTTATTATGACAAAAAGGGGGAGAAATATAGTGCAACTTGAATGAAAACTAAACAGACAATAGAATAATACAAAGTAAAAATCCTAGTACCTACTTAAGGGGAGCCGAGACCTAAAAATAATGCACTCTACCAAGAGAAGTTAAATAAGTCAAAGCTAGATGAGATAAACCAAAAACTGTACACTAAGTTAAAGGGAGCCATAATACATTTATCCATGCATAAATTTCATGTGCATTTACACTTATGAACATTTTCAATCTCTCAAAAGGTATTACACTCAAATGTTTTGTCATCGTCAAAAAGGGGGAGAATGTTGAACTAAGTAGTGCATATTGTAAATAGCCAAGTTTTTATGATGAGTAATAACATATAATTGAACATTTATGGTACTAACAATTGCAATCCTAAGTATTAATAGATATAAACATATAGGGAACAACTCAAATGAAGTGGACAGCGTACATAGTGAATGCATTAGCAAGCACAATCCATTAATTAAAAGAAGACAAGAATGATCAGAAAGAATGACACTGAAACTTTGAAAAGAAACCACAAAGAACATCTATAAACATGAAGTTCAAGCTTTAATGAGTGATTGAGTAAATCATCTAGAGATAAAGTTAGTGTTAGATAGCATTTTCCTCAGGAAGATTCAGACAAATCATTCCATGATAAGTTAGATACACTATTTATAATTAACATTTGTCCACAATACAAACATGAATTCAGTTTCCTGAAGCAAGTGATGAAATAGATCTGAAATTAGACAAATGAAGAGTTAAAATGAAGTCAAATTATTCAAGCATTTATCTCTCACATAACATCTATCTAAAACTGAAGAAGAATAAGGAAATTGTTTATAATCTTTTACAAAAGATATGGAAGACGAAGTAGAAGCAGCATAGAAGCTACGGAAGAATAACTTTGTTTGTCGTCTTCCTCGACAAAGTTAATCTGCCACTTGCAATAGACAAATCATCAGACAACCACTAAAGAAATGAGTTATCTCTACCTCAATGATTCATCTATTATTTCTAACAAATAACCCATCATATGAATGACTAAAAAGAAGAATTGCCTGTGCATCAAAACTTTGTCTATCACTTATGATAGACAAATCAATAGACAAACTATTTGGAACTTTGTTTGTAGCTTGCAACTTCGTCTGCAGATTTCAATAGACAAACAACTGACAAAGTAATTTCAGCTATCGAGAAGGAGTCTTGTCTACGCCAAGAAGAGTTGTCTATTACTTACAACAGACAAAGCTACTTCATCTAGTGAAAAGAAACTTTGTTTGCTAAGAGAACTTCATCTGATGAGCACTAAAGAGAGGAACTTCATTTGTGCTCCTATACTTTGTCTATTACTTACAATAGACAATCTATTCAAAGCAGATTCTATCAAGCAGATTAGACAAATCAAGCTAAACTGAAGATGGAAAGAATTTCAAAGGAAAGTAGTCTACACTTTGATAAAGGTGGTATTAGCTATAACAAGAAAGTTATCTTCTTCAAGGATGGTGCTGCAGGCTTTCTAGCTACAATGAGTTTTTCAAGAAGATAACTTTTCAAGAGAAAAACTTAGAATGGTCTTCAACATTCAAAGAAAGCCAATTACCTCCAATCGGCAGAAATTTTTGAAGTAATATAAAGGTACTACAATGTCAATGAAGAAGGTTGAGGAAGTTGAGAGAAAAATTAGAACAAAGTTTAAACAAGTAACATCTCTCAATCAGATTATGCTTTCTCTTAAATAATCAATGTCTAGTGCACATACATTTGGAGTATTGATATCTAGTAAGCTTCAATGAGACATTATGTTATGTATGCTCAAACTATATACAAATTAGCCTAGTAAAAGAGGGAACATATTCTATAAAATGAGTGTTGTTGATCAGTTATGTGAGTTGGTGGTAAGCTCAAGAAAACCACATTATATAAGTTGTTAGTGAGCTCTAGAAAACCAACAAGTTTGTTGGTGATCTTGGAAATTAGTGAGTTTCTTGGTGAGCTCATGAAAACCAGAAGTGCTAGGAGCACTATGTTTATGCCCCTTGGAGCTGGAATCTAGAAGAGTATTGGGAACATTGTTTACACCACTTGGAGTTGGAATCCAAAAGTATTGGGAACACTATTTATGCCCCCCTAGAGATAAAATCCAAAAGAGTGCTGAGAGTACTAGTATATTTTCATTATATGGGATATAGTGGAACCTAAGGCACAATGAGTGTGTGCTCTTGGAAGAGTGGACGTAGGGATGAGGTTCTGAAACCACTATTAAAATTGTTGTGTTGTGACTCCTTGATTTTTTTACTTTGCATATAATTATCTCATCATCACATTTCACATATCACTACACACACAGCTACTTAACTAAAATAAGTATAGCTAAGAGAAGTTAAACTTAAAAATGAAGTAGTCACTATAACCAAACAAACAAACATGGAAATTGAATACATGTTGCATCATAACTTCTACTTAGCTCATAAATTTTTATTTGGCCATAATTTTTATATGCTCAATTCACCCCTCCCCTCTTGAGCTATCAATTACATGGGACCAACAAACTACAATGTCAGATAAAGTGGAATAAAGCTTGGACAAAGCTGCTCGGACGAAGTGCTACAATAGTTGCTACAGTAAATTGCTATAGTAAGTCACTATATTACCTTCGGACGAATTATGCCTACTACAGTACCCTTAGAAACATTGCTAAGATTAATTGCTACAGATGTTTGCTATAGTAACCTATAATGAATTTTGGGCAGACACATTCGTCCACCGAGTGATCGTCTCCGCAAATGCTACAGTAACTACTATAGTGATCTTCAATCAAATGAGCAGATGATCAATTTGTTCATAATTAAATTTGGAAAAAGCTTTGTCTTTATGGGTGCTACAATGATGCAGTATAGTAACTTGCTAAAATGAAAAATACTATTTTCAAAATGCTTGGAAATTCAACGCTCTTCAGCAACTGTATCTTGCAACAATCTTCTTCCAAGGAGTCCACAACCTTTATAGATTGTATAAATAGCAATCTATTGAAGGAGAATGAAATGCCTGAGGGTTCTAAGTGCTAAAAACGAATCAAACATCAAGAAATCCATTTAAATTTCCAAAGTGCAAGACTACTAATATCTGCTTCAACCACCTGACATATTTCAAAAAGCTTGAGTTATTGAAATCAAATTAGAGATTTTGAAATATGTTCAAAGATGTCAATCTGAATATTCTATTCAAAATCTCATAATATCCAAAGAAATAATGGAAAAATAGCAGATAGAAGAAGTTTAGAATGCAAACATATTTGTCCAAAAATGAAGATGTCCAGATTCATCCAAAACTTACTTCGAACAAACAAAAAGATGAAGTGACTTTGTCTGACGGACAACTGGAAAGAGAATTCATCCAAAATTAGTTTCAAAAGAATGAAGTAAAGCTAGGGACAAATTGAATTGGTGGACTTCATTGAAATTTATTGTCTTCTTTCCAAATCTGTGAATTAAGTCTAAGCTACAACATCTCCTTATCTGTTACTTGCCTAAACCAGCTATTCACCTTCTTCTATGCGAAGGTCAACACTACAGAACAGGTCTAAGCAAATGGGAATTAATTAGAAGATAATGTTTTCAAATGAAAGATTATTAGAATGGTATTCTACATTTATCGCTACTCATTTACCTTTGTCTCTACATTCAATAAGTTCATGTTCCTCCAATGGTTGAGTTTTCAAGAGAGCTATTTAAGGAAACGAGTTGGGATGTTTTCAAAGTGGTCATTGAAGATTTCCTTGAGCTTTAACCTTCTCATCCTTAAGAAACCAAAGGCCAAAGAGCTTAAACCTTCTTCATTTATTTAAGAGCTTCAACCTTCAGAATCTTTAAGGCCTTCTTCTCCATACATTAAGGGAAGAGCTTCTACAACACAAAGAGCGACACAAATCCTTAAGTCTTCCCCTGAGCTTTCAGTGAGATATTTGTAAAGTTAGCTTAACTTTCACATCTTTATTTTTCTGTGATTGCCTTGAGCTGGTATTATGGACTAGACTTAAGAAGAGTTGTGAATGTCTTAGTAAGATAAGAGCTACTTTGTAACACTCCCTAGAGTAGATTTAGAAGAGTGTTGGGAGCATTGTGGTTACACTACCTAGAGATGAAACCTAGAAGAGTACTAGAAGCACTGTGGTTATCTCCCCTAGAGCTGGAATCTAGAAGACTATTGGGGGTACTGTGTTTACACCCCCTCGAGCTAGAATCTAGAAGAGTGCAAGGTACACTATTGTATTCCATTATATGAGATAGTGGAACCTAGGGCACAAGGAGGTGTGCTCTTGGAAGAGTAGAGTAGGGACGGTTGCCTAGACCACTATAAAAAAAATTGTATGTGTTGTGTGTTTGATTGCTTCGTTTCTTTATACTTTACTACCTTATTATTCATCTCATTAGAACTTTCACACAAGCACAAAGAAGGGGATTTTACTTAAATCGGGGTTAATTAAGAAATTTTTATAAAACTCAATTCACCTTTACCCTCTTAGGGCCTATGTGTTTTACCATTCCCTTATAATTTCCCCATTTCTATGGAAAATAATCTACCAAAATCCGATAGTGCCTATACAAATATTTAACAAATAAAACTATAATTTCAATAACATAAAGCAATGACATACATCATAAAACTCACACCCACAACTGCGCAGCACCAAAATGTATCATGATGGAAATGCACGTCATTGGGATCATACAAACCCATACGCAACATCATAAATAATTTATTATGACATGCCAATACATTTTAATATACATCATTTTGTAATCTCTCAAATATCAATTTCAAATTCACAATGTTTAAAACAAAATTCCACCATTATAATTTCCATCCAATCCCTATCATGACCACCAATCCTCACTTGGTTTCCTTTGCTTGTCTTGCTAGCTAAAAGTTTAAAATAAAGGCGTGAGTGTGGGCAAACTCAGTAAGTAGGTTGAATAGAAAATAATAGTCAAATAGGAACAACATGTTATAATCCAAAACATGAATAAATACATGACATTTCAACCATAAACATATACACATAAGGACTAAGTCATTACTCTAACATAATGTTCTACATCATTCTGTCATGATTAAATATCACAATTCAAGTCTACTATATCAATTCTAAACCACTCTGGGTATCTCCAACCATAAGAGTGTCATACAGGCACTCCACATCATCATTGTGCCAATTGGGTACAACCTATTATAGCTTTGCCAAGTAGAAATAACATATCATGTCATATCAATGCCATCCTGACATCACATAGTATACCCATGCAGTTAGTATAGTAAAAGCAGCTTGACTATGATATGTATATACAATTTCATGGAATGCTTCCAATTCCATCGCTACACACATTCACATAACATATTCAACAACATCATGTACAACTCTTGAGATACTCACTATCCCCATCCATCTACACATCCACACATTTATAATAGAAAGAAGAACATGGGAATATTCATTATCCCCATAACTCCATCTAATAACATGTAATAGAACAATATCATGGGATATACATTATCCTTAACATTTCACACAGTCACAGATCCAAAATTACAAGAATGATTATGGGACATAGGCTATTCCCAACAATTGATTCATCACATATGTATATCAAAACAATTACAAACAAATGGGATATCCAATAACCCCATCCATGCATCTAGTAGAAATAAACGCCTACTTACCTTACAAGGCTTCAAGTTCCATAACTTGTCAAGTTCCGTAGCTTCCCATTCTGCTCAATATTCCAACACATTTACCATTCCATTCATTTACAAAGGAAATTTTAATTAATTCATATCAAATCGATAAATTATGCTTTATAGATACCATCAATCAGTCCATCCGTAATTCTATAGAACTTTCAAGTGCATAGTTGCACTCTAACGTTAACCATGAGGCCATCTAACTTAGATTCCTCATTTCCTATAACATTCATCTTATATATAACATCATTAACACATAAATAACCTTAAAAACAATTTGATTAAGCCTTTAATTTGACCAATTTAATAAAACTCTTTATACACAAAAGCCCCCTTTAACTTCTAATTGGGTTATCACCCAAAATCAAATTTCTCACTCTTAAACAATCCCCAAAATATTATAATTACTGAATTAGGCCTTCTCTCATGATTCCATACACTTTTTTCTTCCAAAACCACTATTCATAGCTAGCATGAAACCCTAACAAGGGAAAAATAACAAATTTAATGAGGGAAAAATGCACTTACCATGAAATTCAGGTGTGGCTTCTTCCCTAGCATAAGGATTCAACCTCAATAATCCATAAATCATAGCTAAACTCAATTTTTCTTCTTCTTCCATCGTCTAAATGGTTGAAACTTGGGTTTAAATGCAAGATCAAGTGATTATTTATCTAAGCAAAGTGGTTTCTGTTTGCTGCAAACTATACTGCAAGTGCACGGCATCAAGCTTTATAATAAAATGATGGGTGAATATCGTTCCATAGTGACTAGTGATTTTAATTAGTCACTACCTATTGTAGTGCATAATCCCAATTTTATCTAAAAAATCAAATAATACAAATTTATATAAGAGATAGAAATGGACAAGTTCTTGGTGGAAAGAAATCAAGTTATAAAAGCATCTAGAGGATTGACTTCACTTGTGTTTTAATCATGGTCTCTTCAAATTATTATGTATGAAATGTTTTCATCAGTTTAAAGATCAAGAATCCCAATGCACTTAACCCCCTCTTCCGAGTGCTAGGTGATGGTTCAAATTATAATACCTCACAAGTGCATGAGTGTTTAGTAATATAGTATGCATGAGCAAGGGTCAATCCCACAGAAAATGACAATTTGATTTAATTAAATTGAGTCACTAACTAAAACTAAGATGAATTTTTAGTTTGAATTAATAAGAATAATAAACTAAAAGATAATATGAAATCTATGACTATAGAATGATATAGGATAGATTGCAAGTGGCAAAGGTCTAGGATTCAGTTTCACCACTTAATGACTCCTCTTGCTATTTGGATATTGGATTCAATGCTTGCTTGGGTTCTTTCTTTCTATGATATGATTATTATTGTTTGGTGTGTGGGTTTAATCAAGCGCTTTTACTCATTTCAATTACCTATAGTGTGTAGCATAAATAAGATAAAAACTCATTATGATCAAGAACTATGAAACAAGTAGAATAGTTGTGTTAGGTGTGCACCTTAACCTTCTACTATTCTCATTCAAGGAAGCTCATGTTTGTGCGTTAGGTGTGTGCCTTAACCATGCATAGACAATTAATAAGATTTATGAAATTGGTGATCAAGCAATCCCATAAATCAAAAGATTGAAATAAAATCCATGAATAAAAACACTCACTTGCATTAAATAATCAATAATCCAAATAACAAGGTTCATAAAAAAGGGCTACATCTTCACCCTAGAAAGAAGGAATTAGTTCATGAAGAAAATGAAAGATACCCCCTTCATGAAGAACATCATATTGTAATTAGCCTTCTTGAATCGCCTTTTCTCTTCTTGAATCTCCTTCTTTGCTCCTCTAAAAATCCTCTTAGAGTAGTCTTCAAGAAAAAAACCCTCGACTTCCCCTAAAGGACTCCCTAAAAAGTACTAAAAATAGGCTTTAAAAATAGCTTTTTTGCAACCTAAAAAAATATTTTAAAAAATATTAATCCTACAGTTTAATCAGTCGTTGGCGCCAACAACGCCAACAAACTGATCATCCTACTCTCATGCTGCTTCAGCTCCACTCCTTTCCTGCTTTGTTTGCCTTCCGTCATTGCTTTGTTGCTCCATATTTGCTCGCTTTCTCTCCTTGACACTACTCTTCCAATAACCTAAACACAAAATAAAAACACATGAAATTGGCATCAAACTAATTAGAGATTGTATGAAATTAAGCTTGAAAATATAAAAAATAATTAACTGAAATTCACTCATCAAATACCCCCAAACTTAAATCCTTACGTGTCCTCAAGAAAAATTAGCAACTAGACTAGTGAAACAATTAGAATAACCTCTCTCTCAAATAATCAAACACATGACCAAAAAATTACACATGTACACATAATTTAGGATTTAGTCAAAACACTTCCAAATAATTACATGAAACTCATACTTCATCAATCCTATCATGAAGTGAAAATTGTAGATGTGTGTGCTATGTCACTCTTATGCTCCATGCATACTTGTCAAGTTACAACATGTGAACTAATGATTCTAATGATTTTCACAAGACACATCACAAGCTTGCTTTTCATAATCCCTCTCCACTAATGTAGACAACTCTTATTTACTTGGATCAATATGTCTTAGCTAAGCTTGTAATGGGGCCTTTGGTTTAGCTAACCAAGAAAGGAAGCAAAGATCAACAAAATAAGAGACACAATAAACTTGAACAAGATTGTTCACTCTCTTAACTTTTGTTGGAATTTTCTCTATCTTTCCTTAATTCTGGGCTATATTACTATCACACCCTCAAACTTGTTTTCTTTTTAATTCTTGGGATGTTATCCCCACATTCAAAATATATTTCTTTACTTCACTTGTTTTTTTTTCTTTCGTCCCTTGTTTTCTTTCTCTATCATGACATACTCGATTTTTCACACCCCCAAACTTATCTTCTTTTGCTTCACTTGTTTTTTTTTCTTTCATCCCTTGTTTTCTTTCTCTATCATGACATACTCAATTTTTCACACCCCCAAACTTATCTTCTTTTGCTTCATTCTTACCTATCAATAACATAAGCATAAAATATGTCTCTTAATAGGTAACACATGATTTTTCAAGTGAAATAGGTTTGGATAATGAGGCTAAATAAGAAATTTTGAATGGTGGTTTTTCACATGCCTTGTACATGCCATTCTTTCATAAAGCTCAATGAGGAAACTAGTGACATGAGTGTACTAGGTTAGCTTGAAAGGCTTAAACTGATCAAAGAATGCCTAAATCACTTCCAAGTAAACATGTTGTTTAGGATTTCATCTTGAGGGATACTCAAACAAGTTCTAACATGCATGTTGCAATCAAAATAAGCCAATGAATTCATAATATTATCAGCTAATTTGCATACACTTTGCATAATTATGACATAATGTGCATGAAAATTTTCCACAGTCATGAGGAAGGAAGAATTTTATACAAGAATTAGTAGATTACAAGGAGTGGCTATCCTTCTTCCAAAATTATATGGAATGGTAATCAAAAACTCAATATGCTAGTGATTAATAAGAGGGAAATATCCTAATTACTTTCAACACATTAGCAAACAATTGCTTATGAAGGCAAATCCTAATACTCATGATGTAAATCTCACAACAACTAACTCAACAGACTCAAAATAAAAAAAAACACTCCAAATAAAGCACTCTACACAAAATAAAAAACCCAAATAAATAAACAACTATTCCCCCACACTTGAACTAAACATTGTCCTCAATGTGAAAAATAAAATAATAGAACCTAGGACTTCCCTAAAAAATGATAGACTACTCATCAGAGGAGGATTCTAACTCATCATTATCAGCTGGTGGATGGAATGGTTGAAAAACTAAAGGAGTGGGAAAGACAACTAAGCTTGTACCATGAAAACATTTACAGTTCTGAAACATAGACTGCATTGCCATAGCATGATCCATCAAGAAGTTAATATGCATTGTTGTTTGTTGCTGCTAGTGTTCATTGGAACCCCGCATGTCTGAAATCTGGTCTTGTAGACTAGCTAGTGTGGGTGTATTGCTATGGGGATGTCTTGATCATCTCTATTGGGAAGAGCCTGGGGCAGTGGATGATGGTCCCATTCTTTGGCTCGAACCACTAGTCCTTTCTAATTGTTTCATAATTGCATCATCTATAAACGGGAGTGGTGGCTGGAGTTCCTCTTGTGGTTTGACAGGAACACTAGCCATGAGACACAGTTGACAAATCAGGGATGGATAGCCAAGGCTGCTTGTCAACCTTCCGGTCAGAAAAGAATTAATGGAATGCTCTATCACCCTCCCCACATCAATAGAAAATTGTGTCATGATAGCAAAATTCAGTAGAGCTCTATTTTTGATAACATCCAAAACATGGTTAGATGACATCAATGTAGCAGAAATAAAATAGTGCCATACTCGGGGGAATGCTCTCAACTAACCTTGTGAAAAACTGATTACTTTTTCATATTCCATCTTCCATCTATGCCCATCCTAGCCAAATGAGCAATGACTACATTGAAATTAGGACCTTGCTCAAGCCATGCAGTATAGTCATCCACTTCAATATCTTCCAAACCGAAATAGCGGTTGATAGAAGACCTATCATATGAAACTAACTTCCCTCTTACCAGAATTCCCCTCTCATTGGGATCCACCACATATTGCACTCTAGCATTGGCATAACATTCCCTCTCCAAAGAAATCACAGCTAGCTCAGGTTGAGCCACAAATCTTTGTAATTGCCATTGGGTGATGTTGTTCTAGATGTCATAGCATGTCATGTCAATGCCTCTCTCGCGTATCCCTTCATGATTTACAATGGTTGTGTTGTATAGTTGTTCTGCTTATTCATTGAAAAACATGGGCTTAAACTCCACCCTCCATCTCTTGGATGGTCCAGAAGGTGTAGGTCTTCGTGGAGGCATATTGACAAACCATGAAAACAAAGAACACTTGAAGCTCAATATGATAATTAATCAAAAGTTAGCAAATCCCATATCACACCAAAGCAATTCACTGCTACACTAGAACCATACAGACAATTAAGCAAATGCAGGTAAGCTTCTTCTCATTGCAACCATCTCCTTAGGCATTAAAACAAACACTTAGCAAGCATCTCATTCAACATAATTTTAAGGCATCTTTCATACATGACAACACTCCCATAAAAAAATCATGAAGCATTAAGCATGGAGATTCAATAACTCAGAAGCCAAATATTCCATTAAACACTAGGAGCTCAATTGGAACTACACCTCACAAGCCATATTCATAGATTCAAAACCAAGCACATGCACATCCACAATGAGTTCAAAATGAACCTTCATGGATCATACTCTAAACACCTTCAAAATTCACTTCACAATACCACAAACTTCACACCACTCTAAGCATATATATCCACACACATCATAGCACATTTTCCACCATTGAAAATCAACATAACCCTCTCTCAAATATTTCATCAAACACCAAATATGCAATTTGAAAAGCCAATCTTTCCATCACAAAATTCCATCTTCTTTTCTTGAAAACGACAATAAAAGATTAAGAAAGGATCAACGAGGTATCAAAGAATGGATTTTGCCATCAGAAGCAACAAAACCATCTCTCAAGCCATTTATCAAACACTTCATGTGCAACATGAAACCCCACCTTGTCATCATATAAACACATCTTCATCCTTTGGAAATAACAAATGATGATTAAGAAGAATTCATTAAAGTAAAAATGAGTGGATTTCACCTTGGTTTCTTCAAGCCTGAGTTCTCTTTGAGACCCTAACTTGGCAAGAAGACTTGTAGAAGAAGAAGTGGAAAAGAGATTTGGGAATGAGAGAGATGGAAGAGGAATGATGTATTTGGGAGATTTATGGAGTAAGATTGGTGGTGAAATGGGAGGGGTTTGATGGGGGCAAGAAAGGGTTGGAGTGTGGAGAAGAAAGGGGGAAAGAGGGGTTTTTGGGTTTGGAGAGAGAGGAAAAGGCGCTAGGCACAAGTGGGAGGGGGCGGGGGGTTAAGTGGGTCTTGGGCGCTCGCTACCCCTTTTTGCACAATTTTTTTTTTTACTTACCTTGGCGCCAGCGACACTGTTTGCTGCCTGCTTTGGCTTCCCCTCTCTTCTAGCACCTTGTGATGATTTTTGACTTTGACACTTCATGTGCTTTGCTTCCCTTCTTTAAGAATTTGATGAATGACTTTGATTTGGTCAACAACTCTATCACTTGCATCATGTGATCCTTGCTTTAAATCTTCACTCATTTTGCATCCAATTCCCTTGTTTCAATGTTTTTCCACCTGTCAGTGATACAAAAAATCAAATTATTCAATGCAAACAAAATTCAACATATAACTCAAACAAACTACCCTAATGCTAACCTATCAACTAAAGCAACAAATCAACTTTTCCTAATAACTAAAATTAACTGAAAGAAAAATAAAAACTCAAAAGCTTGGGTTGCCTCCCAAGAAGTGCTTAATTTAAAGTCTTAGCCCGACTACAGCCTTCCATCTTTGAATTGAAATTTGGCTTTTTGATGTTCTGACTCCTTGAAGCTTAGTAGTGGCTTGGAAAATGATAGTGCTGCCAAAATAGGGTTGAATGATGCAACATCTTCTAATTTTATCTCCTTCAACATGTGTTGCTTTAATTGTGTTTAAGGTCTCTCTTAAAAATTCCTTAGTACTTCCATCCACTCCCTCTAACTTGGAGCCACTCTTGTTATCATTAGACAACTCCATCTCCTTGAAAATATCAAACTTCAAAATATGATCTTGAAGCTGCATTGGCTTTTCCTTTTCAATACCTACAAAAGATGAAGAAATAATCACTAGAAAGAGTGAATCAATGCCTACAGATTCATACCTTAAAGAATGAGGCAATTGCTCTAGTTTAGATTTTTCTTTGATCTCCTCCTTTATTGAGCCTTCATTAAGATTTCCAATAAGCTCAATAGCTTTTTCATGTGAGAAAACATCTAAAGCTAGAATTTGCTCATTGCCATGGCATGGTTTTTTAACAACTTTGTTCTACAACATACACCTAGGAAATAGGATAGGTAGATCATAAAGTGGTGGTAGCTTGTAGTTGAGTGGAGGGTTAAGGAAAACCTCCTCCAAATCAACTGCAAAAACATTGGAATCGTTAAGTACATCACCAACTTTATCATGTATCACCTTAGCACCTTCCAATGTTGTGATTGCTTTTACTTGCTCAGGCTGACTTGATAGCTTCCTATATGTGACACTCTGCACAGCCTCTACAATTAGCTCCAACTGAATCCACATCTTTATCATGGTTGTCTCTATGTTATCAAAACTTGATTCAGTATTTTGGAACCTTATTTCAGCATTCTGGGACCAAGTTTGGGTTGCCTGGATAAAACTTTGCAATATCTCTTCTAGAATATGCTTCTTTGGTCGAAAATAAGTCCCAACTTGAATCTGATCATAATCAATGTTCCATCAAAAATTGGAATGACTACTCCTACCATAATATGGATCATCATGGAGTAGTTGGTTTTAGAAATTCTTTGCATTGGCTTGTGGTGGTGCTGTCGTGGGCACACCAAATTTAGAACCTTGCTCCAATCTAATTTTCTGTAGTAGTGTGAGTAAGGGTC
>JAYJMB010002893.1:0-14739 GCA_036873735.1 Pouteria campechiana
TTTTAGTCTAATCCTAAAGAGTCACACCTAATTATCGTGAAGAGAATCTTTAGATACCTATTAGACACACTAAACCTCGGTTTGTGGTATCCAAAAGGTTCTGATTTTAATTTGGTTGGGTACTCAGATACAAACTTTGCTAGATGTAAAGTGGATAGAAAGAGTACCTCAGGATCTTGTCAGTTTCTAGGGAGCATGATCATTTCATGGTTCTCCAAAAAATAGACATATTTTGCATTAACAACTGTTGAAGCAGAAATGTAGTCGCAGGTAGTTGCTGTGCTCAGATCCTATGAATGAAATAGTAATTAAGTGATTTTGGCCTTAATTTTGTTGATATACCCATAAGATGTGATAATACAAGTGCCATAAATCTGATCAAGAATCCAGTTTTGCATTCCAAAACAAAATATATAGAAATTAGGCATCACTTTATCAGAGATCATGTTCAAAATCATAACATTTGTTTAGAATTTGTGCCAACTGAAAATCAATTAGCAGAATCTTTACTAAGCCTCTTTCAGAAGATAGATTTAGTATGTTAAGAAAAGAACTAGGTGTTTAGATCCAAATGCCTAACTTGCAATTAATAGAATATCTATATGATGAAATATATATTCCTTATTATTTATTTCATTAAAAATGCTCGAAAGAAGAAATTGAAAATTGACATCACTTCGGAGCCTCCGAAACCATTTTCGGACCCTCCACTGATCTATCTAAATATCTCCAAAAATTAATCTTACCTCCAATAATGAATCAACATTGTTTTGGAGCCTCCGAAGCCCATCTTTTTAAATGATTGTTTTGGAACCTCTAAAGACAGAATCCCTTAGTACTTCGGAGGAACCAAAATTTTAATCATGTGACTCCGATCCCCTCCGTCACATACTAAAACCCTTGAGCAACTCTGAAAACTTAAAACCCCTCTCTTTGAGCATCTGAGAAACCCTCTTCAGAGAAAACCCTCTTTCTTCCTGCCTGATTCAAATTTCCCAATACAAATAATCTTTCCATCATCTTCCATAAATCTGTTCCACCCTAGTTTAACCCTCTTCTACTACACTAATGAGAATAAAGGGAACCATCAAATTGGCAGTCAAAAAAAGGAAGGAGAGAGAGAAGTATCCAGCATGGAGAGCCACCAAAAGATCAGACAAGAAATCAACACACTTGAGGTAACATTTCTCAATAGTGAGTCAGGTTATTCTAGATATTTGGAAAGATATCATGATAGAAAGATTATAAAAGGAAGGGTTTTTTGCTTTGATGCTTTTGGAGACAGTGGCATGAATTTAGAAGTATGTGAATAGTTATGACACCAAAGATGGACAGAGTATATAAGTCACAAAAATCATTTCTATCCAAGGCTAGTGAAAGCCCTAGTCTGCAATATTAACTTTAAAAAGAAAATTCATGGATAGGAGAAGTGGAAATTAAGGTATCCAAAGAAAGTTTAAGAAGATATTTTAATCTTCCCATAGTAAAAGCAAAACCTAAATGGCCTACAAGATAGGAATTATTTTTAGATTTGGCAGGAGTAGAAATAAGTGAGAAAGAGAACTATCTTCACTCAATCCACTTGAGTTTGAGTCTCAAATTGGCCTTTACGATTGTAATAAATAATGTGTATCCAAGAAAAAGGGCTATAAGAGGTATCAAAGAAAGATGGAAGAATTATGTGGGCACTAAAGAACAAAAAGAAAGTGGATCTAACAAAAATAATGTCAGATAACATTTATTTAGTCAAAAGCACCACAAGATTTTCTGCTCCCCTATGGGATGGCTCTGACCAAGCTGATAAGGGAAGAAGGAGTTAATCTATCTAATGAATATGAAGAGCACCTAAGGGACTCAGACACACTTGATGAAAAGACCCTGAAACGAATGGGTTTCAAGCAAACCTCACAAGGCTAGATCAATGAAAAACCAAGAAGAGAAGCTCCATTAAAAAGATCTAGACTAGAAGAAGAAGAAGAATAAAGAATAAAGAGACAAGAGACATTGGAATAGGAATTAAGAAAGACTCCAAGAGAAGTACAGAGATATGTAAGAGTAGAGGAGTCAGAAGAAATTTTGAAAGAAGAAAATGAAACAGCAACAGCAGCCACTCCTTCTTTCACATCCATTAGGTCACCCTCTCCTATGAGACCGTCCCATCAACCATCCACACCAACTATTCCATCAATCCCAACTACTCAACCCATTCCACAAAGCCTAGAAAACAGACTTGAACACATTGAAAATCTTATATTAATTCTGGCTCTTCAACTTAACAAAATTGATCATAAGTTAGAAAACTCCATATCATCTCTCATCCTTAGAGTTGATAAGATTGATTAAAGACTTGACTCTCTAACTTCACTAGCAGAGTCACTTAGAGGTCAAGCTTATCATTCACACTCTCCATCTCCCAATCAAAACTCACTAACCCATTATAGTGATCTCCTCTCCCACACATTCTCCACATTCAACTCCTAATGTTCCAGAAGTTGTTCAACTTGATGGTGAACCTACTGAAATTGCCTCTACCTCTACTCCAACACAACCTACTTTTATCCTCCCTAATTTTCCAACCACTGAAAGCACTCCAAACCTGCCTGAGGATTATCTTTCCAATCACTGTAGAGCTATTGTTAGACATGTAAAGTATCCCATCATAATACCACTTCCTAGATCTTATTTCCTTCCAGCAGGACCATTAAACTATCTGGACTGGACTATTGAAGATCTCATTCTATCAGGCAAAATAATTCCTATCGAATTGAAGAGATTCCTGCACAATGGAGGACAGCTTCAACTCCTCCTCCTCCTCCCCCCACTTATCCAAAACTAGCTAATGATAATCCTGATATTCTTCTTTATATCTCAAATCCTATCAGGAGGACCCATTCTGAGTTTAGAAGCAAATCAGAAATAAATTCTGCAATTGTAAAGATGTTCATCTGTAAATCTCTCATCCTCTCTTCTCAGGAATTACCTTCAGAACTCACAGATCTTAACATTCTATCTAGTATTCAACTCGTTCCTAATCCTCCATTGACTCCCAATGGCCATAAAATTCAAATTCCTGATAAAGAGTCAATCTTTCAAAGATACTCTGAAAAACTTCTTCACTCACTGCCAAAGTCTAGGCAACCTAGAATTCTTTCCCATCTCCATTAGGCCCTCACCAACTCATTCTTATAACTGAGGAAGAGTTTTCATTCTACTCCCATACCAATCTCTAAGCTATTTCTGACATCTTCCTCGTCCATTTCCATAGCTTACTAATTCATCAATCCAACACAAAATTAGAGTGAGCTATTACCAACCATTCTCCTCACCTAAACCTATTCCACTCTCTTCTACCAAAACTAAAACCTTAAGAAAACCACTTGCTATCCCAAAACAAAAACCCTTACCCCAAAAATCATCTTCTATACCTTCATCCCAGCCATCCTCTTCTAAATCCAAGAGAAAGCCAAGAATTTCACCTCCAAAAGAATAGAAAAAGGCTCCGCTTTCTTGCATTACCATGTACCATCAAGAATACATTGAAAGGTTGAATGTCAATATAGAAGCCTTCTTAAAAGGCACTCCTATATTCTTTCCTAAGTTACTAGATCCAACATTTTGAGAGTGCATTGATTTTATCTATGTCACTGACTGTGGTCCTACAACCTACACTCATCAACCCCCCAACAGCAATTCCAAAAGATCTATTATTTATTCCACCTCCTCTACCAAAAAGAACTAAGAGTACCACTCCTAAACAATCCAAGTCCTCTCCTAAACCATCACCCTCTAAACCTAAAGCTCCTCTTCCCCCACACAAAGAATTGTTTCCTAAAACCTATAAGAGAAAATCAAAACCATTCTACTAATTTTGCTACATCTGCACTTTCATTTCTTTCTGTAAATATCTCTAACTGATATCTCTCTGATGTATGTAATTTTTCTCTTAGATGTATTATCTTGCAATCTGTACTTTCTAAGAGCAATTTCTTGTGTATGTAATTTTGATCATTTTCTATATCTTGTTTCATAATAGTCTATGTAAATACATTTTATTTCTTTATACCTTTTTTATTATGACAAAAAGGAGGAGAAAGTGTAGTGAAATATATGAAATGTATTGCACCCATTCAGGGGGAGTTGCTCTAAGTCAATACAAATTCATTGTATATCAAACATGCATTTAGCTGCTTTAAATTTGTTTTGCATAGTTTTGAAAGGTATATCACTTAATGTTTTGTCATCATTAAAAAAGAGGAGAATGTTGAATATACACTCTTATATAGTTTAATTTTGATGATGAACATTCTTAACTGACCATGTTTTGATGATGAGCAAAAATATAAATGAAATATTAAGATAGTAATAATTTATTCTCAAGTATTTGCAGAAATATTTTCAAACTAATCTATGAAAATAAATTTCATGATGCTTAAAGGAAGAAACTAAGTAAATGCTCAATAGAACTAAGTATATAATTTAAAAATATACTTAAGAGAAGAAATAAAAATTCAGAATCATTAAGGGAACCTTGGAGTCATAATTCTATCCCTTCAGAGTTGTTCAACCACTTCGGAGATAGAAGGAAGTATCATTAGAGTGATTAAATTACTTTGGAGTCACAAGCTCATAAGCTTCAAAGTTAACAAAGAGTCTTCGAAGTTGAGTCAAGCTCTTCGAAGTCGATAAGGTGCTTCGGAGACAATGTCAAGAGTTTCAAAGTTAAAATGACATTCTTTCGATAACACGACTCGTTGGAATCAAAAAAAAATACTTTAGAGTCTTAGAGAAAAATACTTTGGAGCCAAGTGAAGTACTTTAGAGTAAGTTCATCAGAGTCACAGGATAAATACTTCGGAGATAGAGAAAATTTTTGGAGTCAACCCTTGTTTAATTCGACGCGAGTTGCCATTGTTGTACCACTTTGGAGCATCCGAAGATAGGGTGATGTGTAAACTATGCAAAAAGCTTTTACAACTTAATAATCAAATGATTTGATGCTGAATCATAGATTCCAAACCACATAGAAAAGCTCAATGGTCAAATATTTGAACGTTCTTTTGCATTAAATGAACCTCAACTACCACAGCAGAAATAGTCAGAGGTTTCAATATAAAAAGAGTTAAGTGAGAAGGAAGAAAGTAGAAGATCATTCTAAGAAATAAAAAGAGTAAAGCATTTTACTAAGACTTTAAGGCTTTTCTTCCACGATTTCAACTCCACTACGCATCACTTCAAGAAGCATTCAAAGCCATCTACTTAACCACCTCTGGAGATTGAATCTTACTATTTTATTGTTATATTTACTACTTCTAAACTTTGTACAAAATCATCCTATTAGAGGCATCAATATTTGTACACATTCATTTATTTCTACACATTTTTGCAAGTCAAGGACTTGTCTTTGAGTATTGTAAGTAGGATACTTTCTTAGGATTTATAAAAGTTAGTTGGTGAGTTTTGGAAATAAATAAGTGTATTTATTTGATCAAAAGGGTGCTGATCAAAGAAGGTGTTAGTGGAACCTGAGTTTAGCAGAAATGGGTAACTTAGAGAAGTGGAGTAGGAACCCAATTGAAGGGCTAAACCACTATAAAAACTCCTGTCTAAGTGCATTTTGCTATTCCTTCCTTTCTCATCTTTGCACTACAAATCGTATGTAGTCCCCCCCCCCACACCCCCTTTTGAGCCACCATCTGAACGGGACCAATACTATGCATGTTATATCTATTTGTGTTAAAAAGTTACCTTAGAGTGTGTTTGAAAATAAGAAAAAAAAAGGTGGAAAATATTTTCACCTTTTCTCTCCCTTTTACATACCTTTTAATGTGATTTGATATCTTAACTACTTAATAATCCTCTTTTTCTTCATTATTATCTATATTTCCAATCATATTTTACTTTTTTATACAAAAGCCAACATATTTTGCCTTTATTTATCTTTTTTAATCATTACCCTTCATCACATCACATCACTTTCTTTCTTTTAACTCACTCTTACACCTCTCTTTTTTTCCTACATCTTTTTCCCATTCCCAAATATACCTATAATAAAATATAATATAAGTTTTAAAATAAAAAATATTTAGAGATTCTTAATAATTCAAAATTTATTTTTTTATTATTTTATCCCCTTATATTATTAAAAATAATAAGCTATTTGATTATCTTTCTAAAAAATATATATCTAGATTTCTTTTAAATTTTTTATTTAAAATGTATTAATGGAATTTATAATCCTTATTGGACTTTATGTGCATTTCATTCAATTTTGTAATATTTAATAGGCTTTAAGGATGTTTGACAAAGTTTGAAATCTCTAGTATATTGGGCTTATCTTTATAAATGGGCTTAAAAAAATTTATCCTTTATAGAAGCATATATATGATTTTATTAAGTTAAATATTCTTCTCCAATATGCAAAGATTCAACCTAAACTAGGTTACATAATTCTTGTTTAATAAGATTTAATGTTATAAAATTACATTAGATAGGTTTTATAAAAGTTTGATGATACTTAATGTAGTTTAACATACTTCTAGTATGTGTTTGGATGAACATAACCCATGCATTAGAGTGTGTACTCACTATGCACCTCTAATACACAACCTAATACACCCTCTAACCAAATAAGGTATTGAAAAACACACCTTATATTTCAATCATTATCTTTAATTTTCAATAATTTTTATACCTTTTCAATAATTTATTCCTATATATTCTCTACTTTTTAATCATTCACTCATATTCTTTCAATAATCCATCAAAATTTTCTCATACACACCCTAATATACACTACTGATCATGTTATTTTATCGTTTTTCCAATATAACCTCTAATACACTTTACACCCCAATACACACCCTAATGCACCCTATCCAAACAAACCCTAAATGTCTTTAATATATTAAAATTGTGCTTGAATGATATTTGGTCTTTAAGCCCACGGGCATTAGGTTTCACCCTATATGAGCCTTTATATTTCTTGATTATTGATATTCACAATGTTAGGTCCTGTAGGCTAGGTATAACCTAAGAGGGGAGGATTAAATTGGGTTAATAAAAAAATTTAATTAAACCCCTTTTTATGAATAAATCCCTCTATGCAATCCAATGAAAATAATGCAACCACTTAGATAATCAGACAGAGATTTTTATAATGGTTCGAGTTAACTGCTCTACTCGACTCTTCTAAGCACTCTTTTTTAGTGACTTGAGTTCCACTAACATAGTAGGGATTACAAACTTAGTGCACTTGCACTCTTCTTGATTATAGCTCAAGGGGGCATAAACTTAGTGCCTCTGCACTCTTCTAGATTCCAACTCTAGGAGACATGAATACAAATTAGCAAGCTGGTTGCAAGACACACTTCAATAACCAAAATTGCTCTTCTTGAGTTTGGTCTCCTACACCAACTCAAGGTAATCACTGAAATAAGAAAATAAATAAAATTACACTTATATAAAGTGTTGCTCTGAAGCACAAGGAAAGATTTAAATAGCTTTGAATGCACTCAGATTTTCTTCCTAGAAAGTTGTTAAGAGCCTTTAAGATGTAGCAGAAAGTTTGGGCTTTGAAGGCTTTGAGTTGCTTTGAGTAAATGAAGATTGGAGCTTAGTAAATGCTTGCAATAGTTATGTTGATGTCATAGCTTTACTCCTTTTATACTCAGATTTGAATTCTATCCATTGGAGGTAGTTGGACTTCATTTAATGCAGGAGAATGTTTGAATTTTTGACCATTGAGTTCCGTGTTCTCTGAAGTTTGTGACTTGACTCTTGAGGGTCGTAACTTAGCCATTGCCAAAAATAGTAGTTTGTTGCTTTAGAAGTTCTGGAGTTATAATTTTAGCATCATGAAATAACTTCATGGTCATGACTCAGCAATTTTTGAAGTGGGCCACACGTATTCTTCCATTTTGGCGTGTCATTGCGATTCCGCTCCTTCAAAGCATTTGAAGTAACACTTTAGACCATTTGAAGGTTCAGAGACACCACCATAGCGCTCTTTCAACAAGTCATAGCTTTTTGCATGCATTGTATTCCTTCAGAACATCTGAAGTAGCACTTCTAAACCTCTGAAGTTCAAGACTTAGTAATTTTTTAGCTCTTTACATACATCACTAACTTGTTTCTTCAATGACTCATTATAAACATGCTTCAGCATATCTAAAGTGAATCTTCAGAATGTTTAAAGTGATGTTAATCCTTCAGCATCGTGCGTTCATGCTTCAGCACCTTTGATGTTAACTTCCAAACACTAAAGTTGTGTTTCTCTTCTGATGATACATCTCTTAAGCTCATCTTAAGTTCTTTTTAGGCCCTCTAAAGTTCAGCATTGACTAAATTTTGTTTCAACATTACTCTTCAAATCATCTAAAGTTGGTTTCAAATGTTCTGAAGCTCCTTTTAGCACTGTCATCCTAAACATCTATTTTATAACCTCTGAAGCTTCATTTTTTTCTCCTAATGCACCTCTGAAGCTTCCTACTCTTCCTGAAGATCATCTGAAGTAGGTCAAAAGCACTACTTCTGAACATCTAAAGCATTTCTACTCCTCTAAAGCAACTCTGGAAGACCTCTGAAACCTGACGCCACTTATGTCTCTCATCTGAAGAACCTCTAAAGCTATTTTGAAGTGTTTTAACTTGTTTCAGCATTATTTCTTTCATTGTAGTGCCTCTAAAGATCATCTAAAGCTTTCGATTCTAATTTTCACACATTCTGAACTTCTAAACTTGTTATCTTCGTATTGTAAAAGGTTTTACAACTTCTTTGAAGCCTTGAAGGCTCCCCCTGAAGCTTTGGGATTTTGTGTTCTGAAGCTTGCTACTTCTTCTGGAATTTGAGTTCTTCCCCTTTTGAGTCACTTTCTTAAATGTATCAGCTTCTTATTCTAGAATCTTCATAGCTTTTGTTCTGAAGCTGTTTCTACACTTTGAGATCTTGAACAAACTTTCATAAGCTTCATTAGTCAAGTGTTGTTGTTATTAAAACTAAGTGGATAGTGCTAATAATATCTCCCTTTTTATGATAACAAAACTTGATGATTTAAGATAGATAATGATTATGCTAAAGAATTAAATGCAATCTCCCCCTATCTATCTTAGTCATTGATCTCCCAACTATCTTCTCTCCCCATAACTGTCTTAACTATCTCTCCCCCTTATTTCTCTCTCCCTTTTTGTCATTATCAAAAAAATATTTAGGGTTGAGGAATTTTAAGGTTTTGCAAATATAGATCTTAAGCCACAATTAATGATTATAGAAGATCTGACTAAGAATAAAATTTCTATCCGAGATCTTAAACAACGAAGTTTCCCAAACAGGCTAAATTTATGCCTTGGGACTGTAATGCATAATCATAAACATTAGGTTATAGATTTCATTTCTAACATAGTGCAACTAAGTATGTCCTTATGCATTTACATCTATCATGCCTAATTCTCTTGTTATGTTGTAGAAACTTTCTAATGGCAATGGTTTTGTAAAGATATATGCTAGTTGAGCATTTGCAAGCACATATTCTAAACAAATATCATGCTTTTCTACATGATCTCTAATGAAATAATGCCTAATTTCAATATGCTTGGTACGAGAATGTAATACAAGATTTTTGATCAAGCATATGACACTTGTATTATCTCACCTTATAAGAATATCCCTATAATTCAGTCCATATTCCAGAAATTGTTATTTCATCCAAAATAACTATGCACAACAACTTCCTACTGCAATATACTCAGCTTCTATAGTGGAGAGGGCTACACTAGTTTGGTTTGCTTCCTAGAGAACCATGAGACTAACATATTTCCAAGAAATTGACAATTTTCATTAGTGCTCCTTCTAACAACCGTGTATCCTCCAAAGTTAGCATCTAAATATCTAACTAATTAAACCAATTCCTTTTGGATAACAGAGTCCTAAACTTGGTGTATCAACCAGATACTTAAAAATTCATTTAACTGTAGTTACGTGTGATTCTTTTGGACTAGACTGAAATCTAGGACATAAATATACACTAAATAAAATATCAAGTCTAGAAGTAGTTAAATATAATGGGGAACCAATCGTGCTACAATAAAGTTTTTGGTCTATCAGCATTATTGTATATGATTTTGATGATAAAAGAACTTGTAATAAAAAACTTATATGCTTAAATCTCTAATGATCATATGTATGATCATGAATTAATAAATATTAATTAACATAAAAATATAATCATGAATGTTTAATTACATAAGCATACAATCTTCACTTTGTGGTGTGCACATCATGAACATTAATTAATCTTTACTGCATAAATTTGCTAAATCATATTAAGCATCATAATTACTCAAGCTTTTGTATTATGCATTTAATAGAGATTTATGTTATCCTTACTTTATAAAATATTGCAATCATATGAGGACAAAATGCATTATGAAAGCTAACAACGTAGCAAGTGCAGGATCATGATCATCTGTAATAAACTACCACAGTTATATGCTACGTTCCAAAGGAGCTAAATAGATGAAAATAATGGTAGAAGAAAGCAAAAGACAAACAACAAAAAAGGTTACAATTGTCTAAAAGAAGCTTCCACAAACAAAAGCAATGGGAGACAAATAAGGCTTCGAAGATACGCTACAATGAGCTTGTGTTATTTGTTAAATATAACGAGAAAATTTCAATAGACAAATGCAAAACAAGAAGTTAAAGAAGAATCCATGGTCGAAGAGCATAAAGTTGTTCAAGAAACTCGAAGTATCTAAATCAATCAAAGAAAACTTGTCTAAGATGAAGAAAGAAGAAGAAGCTTCATCAAATACTCAGACAAAGGAAGAAAGAAGAAATTGCCACCTAGATAATCATACACAAAGAAGAGAAAACTTTGTATGATCTACAAAATTAGAAGAATGGATTAGTCTAGGGACAAAAAAAGTAATATGAAGAAAGATGGGAGTGCAACTTTAACTGAGCCAAGATAGACAAACCAAGAATGAAGAAACAAAGAAGTTGCAAGAACAAACCCCTTCTATTGCTCCAAGTGTGCAGAATAGTTGAAGAACTTCACCTCGTCTGTGGATTAAAGGTCATCTGTTATGACTGACAAAGTCTCAGCCAAAGCAAAAGATGATGTAGAAGTTGTACAGTGAGCATAGACGAAGCTGAACAAACAAAGAGCTACTTGGACTAAAAAGGGACTTCAACAAACAAAAGCACAATCATCTATAACTTACAATAGACAAATGCGATGTGTAAAGTATTCAGTCCAAGACAAAATAGGACATAGTTCGTCTATCGCTTACATTAGACGAAAGTCACACTTCGTCTATTCGAGCAAGTTAAAATAAGCTTTGTCTGCCATCTTCAACAAACAATGAGGAACAAAAGAAGAATACAACACTTTGTCTATTAGAGCAAGACAAAGCAAACTTCGTCTGCCACCTACAACAGACAATGAAGAACAAAGGAAGAACATTTTACTTTATCTGTTCATATGAAGGAGAATTTTGTCAATCGATCAACCCAACTTCATCAGTGCCATCCAGAGCTAGTTTGTTATTTACAACAAACAAAGCACATACACGAAGGATCGATCAATAAATAAATCTCTTAGAAGAATTTTGGCAGAAAAAAGAAGAGTTTGACTTTTAGTTAGTTCGATTTCATCTATGTTATTCAAAGTTCATATGCTATTTGCAATAGATAAATCATTCTTATGAAAGTTTAATTGACAAACAAACCTATGAAGAATTCATCTACAACTAATGGTAGACAAATGCAGATAGAGAGAGACCGTGACTTGTTAGAGGAAAACTTGAATT
The DNA here is from genome assembly GCA_036873735.1 of Pouteria campechiana. Taxonomy (NCBI): domain Eukaryota; kingdom Viridiplantae; phylum Streptophyta; class Magnoliopsida; order Ericales; family Sapotaceae; genus Pouteria; species Pouteria campechiana. The sequence continues at coordinate 11,808 of JAYJMB010002893.1, forward strand.
ATGTGACTAGCATATAAATGATATTTGTACTCAAGCCGACATTATGCAGACTTATATCGGTCACCATTTCTGGTAATTAGTGCTGCAAGGTTTTCAAAGTTGCGACGAGTCAAACGAGAACACCTTTTTAACACAACTCATCATCCTCTCTGAATGACAATGCAGTAACTCGAGACAAATTAGAAAGACCTGGACTTCAATGGTAGAAAATTCAAATGGTCTTATTCATTCAATGTTGCTCTTATTTCTGCATTAAACGGAACCCATCTTCTCCAACAGTTAAACGTATGAAGAAGTTATTTAAGGAGAAAATGTGGGATAATTCAAAGGTGGTGAAGGAATACTTTTTAAATGAGTTAAACCTTATGCAAACCCTTCCACCTATGGCCAAGAGTTTAAACCTTCAGTTATCTATTCTTGAGCTTAAACCTTCACATCCTTATGATTGTTTTCTTTATATTATGATAAGGTCTTTTGTATTATATAAAGATAAAAGAGAAATCAAATCTTCCCCTGTTCATAAGAGAAAAACTATATAAAAGTGTGTAAGTTTTATAGTAAACTTGAAACCAGAGAATTGTTAGTGAGCACTAGAAAACCAATAATTTTGCTAATAATCTTTGAAACCATTGAGTTTGTGGTGAGCTCAAGAAAATCACATTTTATGAGTTGTTGGTTAGCTTTGGAAAACCAACAAGTTTGCTGGTGATCTTCGAAAGTAGTGAGTTTCTTGGTGAGTTCGTGAAAACCAGAAGAGTGCTGCGATCACTATTTTTTTTCATTATATGGGTTATAGTAGAACCCAAGGCATAATGAGTGTGTGCTCTTGGAAAAGTGGATGTAAGGATAGGGTCCTGAGCCACTATAAAAATCATCTTATCTGTGTGCATGTGTTTGCACATTTGTTTCATTCTTTATGGATTTTATTGTTTTATTATTCACCTTACATCACACTCCACATAAGCATGAAAAGAGGGAAATGGTCAAGTAATGAATTTTTATATACCTAATTCACCCCTCCCCTCTTAGTTTAAGCCATCCTATGGGAATCTACATCGTCTATAGGTTTACCCTTCTCATCTTTGTCCAATCTTATTGATGTGTTCATAAGTATGTTTGCAGCTTTGACATCTTCAATTTTAAACTTTCTGAGCATGTCCATTGTGTACTTGGATTGATAGATGTAAATTCTGTCATCTTTTTGTTTAATTTGCAATCCAAGTAATTCAATTTCCCAATCATGCTCATTTCAAATTCATCCTGCATGATTCTAGAAAAATCTTAATAAAGAGTTTCATTAGTAGCACGAAAAATAATGTCCTCTTAATATTGCACATAAACATTTGAGTGGTCTATTTGGATCATGCCAATGGTCTAACAGTCAGTTGAGACAAACATTATTATAGTCCATCATCTTCTATAGTAAAAAACCTTAGCTATTGGTTAGAGGCAAGATCTAGTGAGAAACTAAAACTCTAATATAGTGGCAATAAGGATGTTTCGGTGAATGGTTTTGATCATAGGTTTAGTGGTTGGTTGGAAATAAATCTAACATGATAGATGGGATAATAAAAGATGGGTTTCGCTGCAACTATTATGAATGCCATTACTATTGATGGGTTTCGCCAATGTGATGGAAAAGAGAATTTACCACAATTATCGTGAATATTGTACTTATCAATGGGCTTCACTAGTGTGGTAGAGGACATCTCGAACATTGTTGATGAATTTCACTTATGGATAATGACTATGCTTGATTTGAATGGGTTCTCCTTAAGGAAGATGAACTCATGTTTGAAACTCATTAGAATCTGGGTAGAGCAATGGCATAGGATGAAAGGAGGAATGAAAGTAACACTTGAGTTATTTTAGGTGGAAGAAAGGTAGTAATGATGATTTTTGGCAGGAAGATGAAGTAATTTAATGGGTTTTTGAGTTTTTGGAGTTGTCGGGGAAGAAGGAGATGAATAGAGAAGGTGCACTTTGTTGAATCTATAAGTGTAAATTCAATGATAACAAAACTTTTTTATGACTTGAACTTAAGCAAATAAAGTTCTACTAAGTTTTGGAGTGACACAGGAACCCGTAGAAGAGACTAACTTTGGCCCATAAAGGTTTGTTGAGTTCATTAGAACTAAGTTTACATAGTATAGGACCAATAAAAGAATGAACAGAGGAAGCACCCAAAGTCATAAAGATCTGCAACAAACTCTGTCCATGTGGATAATTCAAATTATGTCAATAAAGGAATCACGCTACTCCATAGAGGAAGTCCTAGAGGTCTTTTGAGATCTTTGTAAGGATTATATTCCATAGAGGAAGGAATAGAAAAGACCATAGAGTTTTTTAGGTCTATTTACGCCAACAGAGGAATCAATAGAAGAATGAACAGAGGTCTCTCATCCCAATAATTATTTTATGCAGAATTCAAAAAAGGCATTTAAATGATTATTTTTCAACAATCTTCCTCCAAATAGTCAAGAATATCTCTAGAGCTTGTAAATATAAGTTCCATTGAAGAGAGAAGAGGATTCTTAATGTTCTTTGAGCTACAAATGGTGCATTCACAAGAGAACTAAAAGCTTCAAGTTATATTAAATCCAACTCAAGAGGAGTCTGAAGTATGTTGTATTCATTGAATAATCTTTACTTTAAAGCTTTATTTTATGTACATCTCATCCTACTTAGAGGCATATTATGTATATCTTTATTTTGAGTTTTGGGATTTTCGCTAGCAAGAAAGGATTATTCTTGCAGTAGTGTTGTGTTGTTAGAATTCGCTAGTAAGCTCAGTGAAACTAGGCCATCACTACAAGAGAATCGGCCAAATGCAGCCATTACTTTCGCTGCATTTAATCAAAAAATCGCTGCATCTAGTCAGATGCAGCGAAAAAAATTTGCTGCATTTGATCATAATTTCGCTGCAATTGCC
>JAYJMB010002894.1:0-14736 GCA_036873735.1 Pouteria campechiana
CCTAGTTGCTAGAGGTGTATGGTTATTATATACATGACGTGGAATTACGACAAGGGCATGGGCGGAGGCACCGGTCGCATTGTTTGGTTATGAGGTGATATGATGTGGAGTGTTACTCCGTTTATCATGAGTTGTGCGTAATACATGGAAATCGGGTAGCGATGGAAATTCCGCTATGCCGGTGCACGTGATTTGGATTGTGGTATATGGATGATGGAGTGGTGAGGCAGATGCATAGGGCATGATATACATATAATTTATTTGCAATAAAATTTGTTTTAAATTGTTGTTTCTGAACATTTTCCTACTTACCGAGTTTGCCCGGACTCACGCTGTTTTATTGAAAATTGTTTTAGATAACAGGACAAGTGAGAGAGCCCAACAGGGAGTTGGCACTCAAGTAGGGACAAGTAGAGGACCTAATCCTTGGGTTTTTCATGAATAGTGGGGATGTTATCTTATTTTGAAAATCTTGAAATGTAATTATATTTAGATGGGATGTATATAAATTTTGAGTGAAAAAATAAAATACAATAAATGATAAACATTAGTTGTTCTTATATGCTATGATATTGAAATGCTTATCAGGTATGCTGCGCAGATGGTTCTTTTTCCTTCACATTACTCAATCTTGGGGGAGGTGCTGCCAAAATTTATATTTAAAAATTATACAACGGCCAATACATTCATGTATCAATATGTAGCAACCATCGGCCAGGGGTGGTGTGGGCTGGCGGGGTGCTATAGCACCATAAATTGAAGATTGTATGCTTTTTTAATTAAACATTCATGATTATGTGTTTATGTTAATTAATGTTTATCAATTCATAATCATACATATGATTGTTAAAGATTTAAGCATACAGGTTTCTTATCTTAATATGAGTTTCGTTATCATCAAAATCATATACAATAATGTTGACAATCTCCTCCTTTTTGATGATAAAAAAACTTTGAGAACTTGTTATTAATAATTTAGAATATTCTTTTAGTCTCCTCCTGAATATCTGACCTATATAATCTTATGGTTTCAACCCTTTTATCATTTTCCTAACTCTAACCATCACTCTTACAAGTCTCTCATTTCTCACAAGTCTCTCATATTTCTCTCATCATATTTTTCTCATTATAATCAATTGCTTTCCCCCTTTAATTTTATTTCTCTCCCCTTTTTATAATCCTTCTATGTTCTTCTTCCCTTATCTTATTAGAATTTTGAAATATTCTTGTCTTATTTGTGTTATCTAGATCCTATATATATTACTATAAAATTTCTCTTAATGATTTAATATAACGACCAGATTGATTATGATAAGTAAATTACAAAAATCTTTTAAGCATTTGGCAAGAGGCATATTATGTGAAGAGCAATAATCAATCATAGAGGAATTAAGCATGTATCATCAAAACTGTACCTGTATTAAAAGATTGATTTCATGCAAATGTGGTGATGATGCATGATCCTGATTCGGTTCTTGTTGAGACTTTAAGTTTCTAGTTGTACGATTACTTTAATCCTTATTTCTTTTAATGTGTATACAGTTAGTGCATTCCTTTGTCATTACCAAGAAGGATAGCTAATAGATTCAATGACAGAGTTAATGTTGGGTTTCATAAGCTTGGCTTAACACAAGAGGGGAGGGGTGAATTGGTTTATAAAAATTTCTTGCCTAACCCCTTGTTAATTACTTTTCCTCCTTTTTGTGCTTTTGTACAAATTGTAATGAAATAAGCAATAAAGTAGTTAAATGCAAGAAAGTAAAGCAATCACACACAAATAGTACATAATATTTTTTATAGTGGTTCGGGCAACCTTCCCTACTCCACTCTTCCAAGAACACTCATCTTTGTGCCTTGGGTTCCACTATCTCTCTATAATGGAATTACATGAGTGCTCCTCAAAATCTTCTAGATTCCAGTTCTAGGGGGCATAAAATTAGCAATAGATTATGAGAACAATCTCTTCAACAATTGACTTGCTCTTGTTGGTTGGTCTCTACCAACACAAGGAATACACAAATGAAAGAAAATGAAAATTACACTTTGAACGTGCTTCTTATTGAGCGTTGGGGAAGAAGTGATTTGAGTAGCTTTTTTCAATACTGAGAATCTTCCCTTTGTGTTGTAAAAGAAGTTCTTGAATGAATATTGTAAAGTTGAAAGCTCTTGTGTGAGTATGAAGAAGGTTTAAGCTTTTGGCCTTTGGTTGCTTAAGAATGAAAAGGTTAAAGCTCAAAAGGATCTTCAAAATAAATGCAACAACTGCTTGGAAACATCCCTCTAGTCCTCCTTAAGTAGATTTCTCAAAATCATGACCATTAGAGTTGATTTGGTGGAGCAATGTTCAAATTTTTTACTATTGGGGGTCACCAAGTGGTACCGTAAGTGCCTGGGCCCCAGGTGATGTGGCAGGCGGCTAGGGGTATGACAAGCAATAAGAACAGTATCATCACTCATGTTCACTGTAGGACTTTTACTATAGCAATATAACTGTAGTAGTTACTATAGCAGTGGCAAGCGGTATGGGAATTCGGCTACGGCTCGACGAGAAGAAGTGTCGCTGCTAAAATACCATAGATACCTGGGGTATGGCAAGCGCTAGTGTAGCTCCAACCTTTGTTACTATATCAGCGTCATTAGCATTATAGCAGACACTGTAGCAAGTACTATAGCTACATATATTTATCCACATATAATTTGCATAAGTTTAAAAACATTAATATGAAATTTGAATCATGTTTTTGTATTTGGAAAAACTCTTCAAAGTTTTTACATTCTTTAGCATATAAAAATAATATATCTCTGAAGCACATAATTTTATCTTAACAATTATAAATATGATCCAATGAATCACAATATGATAAGCTAAGTTAATTGCAATATGGATCATAGTGATTTTTTTCATTTTCTAATAACTTGCAAATATGCTTGTATAATGATTACTCAATTTAAAATACATACTCTTCAAGAATACTTGACTATATTTCAAGCTTCATAAACTAACAACATCATTAGCATATATCAAGTCTAAACTAAGTTTTATTATAATCAAAATCATACACAGAATACTAATAGTTAATAGATTCATTGAAAAGTGGAGAGATGCTTCGTATTCTTTGGCATATATTGAAAGGTTAGAAGCATGATGATAGTTCAGCAATCTTTATTGCGTCTTCAAGTTCTTCTGCAAATTCTAGTGTTGTAGATAATATTCAAGTTCTCTAAGATTGAATTAAATAGTTAAAGGAGGAATTAAGTTTGATTAGGGGTAATACTCATTATTTTTCACATCTCTATCCAAAACTTTTATAGCTTACATGGAAGCCATAGAGCGTATCAAGCATTTGGCGACAAAGTTGGCTCAAGCTTATCAACGGATTGATGAGTTGAAGACAGTTGTTAATGTTTTGGCTAAGTGAACATTTTAATTTCCTCTTGAGGATTTGTATTTCTAAATTAGATCCTATGATTGATTTGAATTTTGAGTTGATTTAGCTCTTTAATGATTATTATTCTCCTTATCTTTTATGCTTGTGATATTGAATTATGTTTTATGTTTCTTTAATGCATACTAATTCAAACAATATAGATAATTAAACAACTAGTTTTATTCATTAGAATTATAGTTTATGTGAATAACTCTAGGTTAGATAATATGAAGATGTATGATCCTATCGAGTTCTATTTAGATTTCTATGATGGTCTATTCTTTACTTAAGCCATTAGTGTGTCTTTCCTAGTGTTTTTACCAAGAGGTTGCTTACTGATGATTTAACCTATAAAGTTAATGCATCTCTTGGGAGCTGACTCTACATATTCTCTGCTTTCTCTATATAAGATGATATTTATTTGAGCTAAGAATGTACGAAGTCGAGAGATAGAGAGATGGAGGAAAATAGGGTTGAGGGGTGTAACCAGGTTTTCTTTTTGAGGGAAGAAGTCAAGCAACTGAGACGAGAGTTGAAGTACGCCAAAATGGCAAACACTTCTTCTGATCTTCTCTTGACTAATCATTGCATATCTTTCGAGAAGATCATGAGTCGAGTTGCGACTCTGGAGAAGGAGCTATCAGAAGCTCAAGACAAGATAGAAGAATTAGTGGCAGTTATAAATGTCTTAAGAAAATAAATGTTTTTCCATGTTTAATGTTTATCTTCTTTACTTTAAGTTTTATTAATGTTAAAAATTTTGTTTTAACTTCCTATGTGTTATGGATGTTAATGTCTTTTATGAGTTTACTTTTCAATTTTAATTCTTTAAATAAGATCAAATCTATAAACATTATTACAGAAGGAATGAATAAGAATGGAATTCCAATTCGAGACCTTAAACTGTAAAGTTTCCCAAACAAGCTTGACAATGCCTTAGAACTGTAATGATGTTAAAGTTTTGATCATTTTAAGGTTTATTAAGATTTTTGACATGATTTAGCTCAAAGTAGTGAACTTGACTTAATTCAAATCCAATGCAGTTCATTCAGAGGCATCTAGAGTATATAGAAATGAAAGAAATATAATCAAATTTGACTACTTATCTCTTTTGGTGCTTTCCTTCATAGATTTCTCATTCGAGTTCATAAGTGTTGTTGTTAGTCTTGACTAAGCATTTTGCGTTTGCTATTTAGTCATGCTAAATCTGAAGATTGATATTATTCGGGTTATAGTTTTAAATGGCTCAACCATTTCCTTGCATTCAGAATTTGAACTTCAGCTCTTTTGCTTGGATTTGTGAGTTGAGAAGAAGATTCTAATTTTTCATTGATAACTTTCTTCTGTGCTCAACTCAAGCCTTCCTGCATACACTTAAAGTATTCTTGCACTATTTCTTCGTTAATGAGTTCAAATTGATTTGAACATACATTGTTAATATATCAGTACAAAAGGTCACTTTAATCATAATAGTATGTAGAGGAATAAGCTGATGGATTAAAGCAGTTTTCATGAATGAATAGAATAAGCATTATGCCTTAATCAATTTGTGAGTCACTTGAATTCTCACAGATGTAAATTGTAGTTAGCCTTATGTGCTAGGTCAACTTTCTTTTTATGTATTCATTTTGAGCATGATCATTTAATTTTTTATTTTATTATTCTTATAGTTATGTGTCTTTTAGGTTATTTATTTTTGGAATGTTTATTTTCTTTTTAATTATTTTAAGAATTTTACTTTATATTTTTTAGAGTTTTATTAATCCTAGTGTGACTTCTATATTCTTTCTATGTATGTACATGAGTGAAAAGTATATGAAAAAAAATATTATGTATGGAAATTTATTTCTATCAATGTATAAATTATCTAAGTAATCAAAATTCTAAATATGGTTTCTAAATAATGTGCAAATGAATAAATATGTAGAAATACGTAAACATAGTTTCAGAATTCAATTTTAATCTATATACATCTGAAGGGAATTTAGACAAAATTTTAACTATTAATTCTAGTTTTCAAATATAAAAGCGAGGTTTGAAGATATAAAAAGTAAAGCGTGATTTCTACAAATAAGAATATGCACACATCTAATCAGATATAAATAATTAAACTCTAGATATGATTAAAATAATGAGTTAAAATGAATGAATGAATTTGTCTCTACAGACATTAAGTACATAGAAGTAAATAATTGAAAGACTGAACTTGAATTTAAAAGAACGAACTGAAAGAACTAAGTAAAATTTAAATATTCAGATAATGACACCTTTAATGATAGCGTTTGAATTTAAGTGTCATACCTGCACTTACCTTTCCTATTTATTTTGAATGAACTTCGTATTTCATCGTGTCTTCAATTTATTTTTTCAGACCAAGTCTTCTTTCCCTTTCTTCTTCTTTAAAAGTTTATTTTCTCCTTTCTTAGATTTTCTGCACTTAAGTTAGTCTCAATAATAATGCAAGTGGTGTATGAGTGCCAAGTGTTTTTGCCCCTAAATAATTTATCTTTGGCTTGTCTAAGATTTCTCATATCAATTCATGAGTCAGGACATCCTTACAAATGATGGGATAAAGAGCATATAGTGAGTTTTCAAAATTTTCAGCTCTACTCCCGTTTTATCCTCGGTTGTGCCAATACAAATGATTTTTCATAGCTGAAGATCATTTGGTCATAAGAAATGTTTCAAATTTTTTTTCATTATATCTAGTTTAATCTATCAAAAGTTTGGAAGATGGCAAATGGACTACTCTTTGAAGAACATAGAGGATGACGTTATTAGGTAAGCCAAACTGATCACTAGAATTATTTATCTAGCATGCTTTGATACCACTTGTATGCTCCGGTAGGATGGCTTAACCCAAGAGGGGAGGGGTTAATTAGGTAAGTAAAAATTCATTGCTTAACCCCTGTTGGATCATTTTCCTCTTTTCGTGCTCCTATGTGGTATGATGTAAACTAAATAATACAAATAATAAAATACATGAAGAATAAACATATGAGAAAACACACGCACACAAACAAGATGATTTTTACAGTGGTTCAGGACCCCATGCCTACATCCACTCTTCCAAGATCACACACTCATTATGCCTTGGGTTTCATGATATCCCATATAATGAAAATAAATAGTGCTTCTAGCACTCTTATTGATTTCACGAGCTCACTCGGAAATTCATTGGTTTCAAAGATCACTAGCAAACTTGTTGGTTTTACAGAGGTCACAAAAAACTCATACAATGTGGTTTTCCTTGAGCTCACCACAAATTCACTAGTTTCGAAGATCACCAGCAAACTTGTTGGTTTTCTAGAGCTCACCAATAACTCTCTAGTTCTAAGTTTATGAGAAAACTTATACACTTTTAAATAGTATTTCTCTCAAGCATAGCGGAAGATTTGATCTCACTTTTAGCTCTATGTAATACAAAAGATCTTCCCAAAATGTAAAGACAATGGCCATAAGGATAAGCAGATTGAAACTCATGAAAGTTATATGATAGTTTAAGCTATTGGCCATAGGTGGAAGGATTTGCATAAGGTTAAGTACATCTGAAAAGTACTCCACCACCTTTGAATCATCCCACCTTCTCTCCTTAAATAGCTTCTTTATATTTTCAACTGTTAGAGAAGATGAGTTTCATCGAATTCAAAAACAAGAGTAGTATTGAATGAAAAAGTCCATTTAAATTTTCTACCATTGAAGTACAGGTCTTTCTGAATTGTCTCGAGCCCCTGCATCACCGTTTAGGAAGGAGGATGAGCTGTGTTAAAAGGTGTTCCTTGTTTGACTTGTCACAGCTTTGAAAACCTTACAGTATCACTTATTGCTAAAATTGGTGACTGATATAAGTCTCCATAATGTTGGTACAAGTTTAGATATCATTTGAATGCTAGTTACATAAATCAATTTTCCTTTAACAAGTCACGACCTCTCTCTGTCTGCATTTGTCTGCCATAAGTTGCAGATGGATTCCTCCATAAGTATGTCTATCAATTGAGCTTCCATAAGAGTGATTTGTCTGTTACAAATAGCAAACAAACTTTGAATGGTGTAGATGAAATCGAATTGACTGATAGATAAACTATGCTTTGTCTACCTAAATTTCTCTAGGCAATTTCTCTGTTGGTCGATCCTTTGTATATGTACTTTGTCTGTTATGATCGATTAACAAAATCTCCTTATACAAATAGATGAAGTGTGATCTTTTTCCTTTGTTCTTTATTTGTCTGTTGGAGGTAGCAGATGAAGTTTGCTTTATCTTACTCTAATAAACAAAGTATAGTATTCTTCTTTTGCTCCTCATTATCTATTGGAGGTGGCAAACGAAGCTTGCTTTGACTTGCTTGAATAGAAGAAGTGTAGCATTCATCTGATATAAATAATAAATGAACTATATTCTATTTTGTCTTAGACTAAATACTTTGCATGTTGCATGGATTTATCTATTGTAAGTTGGCTTAGATAAAGTTGCACTCCCTTATCTTTTCATATTGCCTTTCTTTTCTCAGACTAATCCATTCTTCTAACTTTGTTAATTAGACAAATTTTTTTCTTCTTTGTGCATGATTGTTTGGGCAGCAATTTCTCCTTTTTTCCTTTGTCTAGGTATGTGATGAAGCGTCTTCTTCTTTCTTCATCTCAGACAAGCTTTCTCTAATCGATGTAGATAGCATGAGTTTCTTGAACAAATTAATGCTTTGATAAGCTCATAATATATCATACTTTTTTATATCTAAATTCACATGTTTAAAATCTTCTTTTAATTTTTTTAGTGGATATTGCGCTTAATAGAGTTTGAGTTATTAATCTGTAAAATGAAACTAAAGATTGCAAAAGATGTTATTTTAAATCAATTTTTGGAACTGATGGAGGCATATTTGGAAAAAAAATTTCAATACGAAAGTTTTAGTCTTTATTATTAGATTTCTAATATATTAATAATCACATTATTTTGAATTTATATGAGAAAGTTATGGCTAAAATAGTGCAACTATCTGTAGAGCTTCACATTCATTCGCTACTTCATCTAATAGAAGGTGTCACTTTGAAGGCTCACAACTCATAGAAAATGGATGATTTAGATAAAGTAATTAACATAAAAGTTATAGCACCTGAAATTATCTATCTAATGTAAAAGAATAGTATAATTCTAATTTTTTACAAGAAATTTATGATCAAAATAGTGCTAGTCTTCCTAAAAAAACTCTGAAATATCAATTTCGGAGACATAAAAGGCAGTACTTCGAACTCATACAAACAAGATACAAGCAGAATCAGGAAAAGAGATTAATATAAAAGTTATAGATCTTGAAATTACCTATCAAACATAATAAAAATCACTGACTCCAAAGTTGGCTTCAGTGACTCTAATAAAAAGCAACATTTTTTGACTCTAAAATTGGCTTCAGTGACTCTAAAGTTCACTTGCACCTTCAAAGTAGACTTGTGCCTTTGAAATTAACTTTCGTAACTCCGAAGCAACATTTTTTGACTCTGAAATTGGCTTCAGTGACTCCAAAGTTCACTTGCATACCTCCGAAGTAGGAATTCAAATTTGTAGCTCAATCTTTAGTGCCTCCAAAAAACTTAACAAGAAATAAAGTTTGAAATCAAATCTTGGAATTAAAAGTACACAAATTTAGTTATTTTTTCATACATCAGATTTTGCAAATTTAAGAGTACGAGACATGTGGATTGCAAAGTATTATTGGAAGCTAATTTTTAGTCTCAAAATTGTGTTGTAATTTTTAGAACCCAAGATACGCAATAACTTAGTTATTTTGAGAACTTCTATTTTTATGCATTGCAATATTTGGAAAGCTATATTTTTATTGGGAAATGCTGAGTTATTATTGGAAGAGGATCTCTATGTGTTGAGTCATTGCAATCCATCAAGGAGTTCTACTAAAACCTTGCTGCTTGAGTTATTTAAGGATACATTCAGAACATAGTTGGGGTAAAGATTTGGACAAGGAGAAGATCTTAGAGCAAGAAGATCATTGTAGAAAGCCGTAAAAGCCATCGCAACCTGAATATTTTGTTTTCTTTCTAGTTCAACTTTTGTTTTTGAATCAACATTTAACCTTGTAATATGATGATGTTTATCAATTATTCAGTTAGTTTTGATTCAAATATGATATTTTAAATTTTTTTTATCTAAGGATAAATGGATCCTAGCAATGAAGCTTGATGTTTGATTTTTTGAGTTAAATTATCTTCTTTGTCATTATTTCTTCTTTTCTAAGCTTAATGTGTGTATGTGTTTAGTTACCATGTGCATGAACTGAGATTCTTAATTTATACTTGAGAGAGATGAATTAGGAATAGATTCTTGAATTGAAAAACATATGATGCAATGAAGTCTAGAGATAGTCATTCTACACATGTAATCCGTGTGAGTATGACCTTACAAGCGCATATATTACACATGGATACCTAAGCTTAATGCGTTTATTGATTTAGATCTACATGGAGACATAGTAGGTAACTTCAATATGCACACCTACCATATCACTTGAGAAAGGATGGTAGATACTTTAGTGAATCTGATTGACAATGAGTAGCAAGATAATTTACTGAATGTAATTCATCAATATAAGTGGATTTGCTTGGTGAAGTTGAATTCCTAGATATTTCATCCATTGATATTTCTTCTTTTGCTCTTATAATTTGTCAACTTTATCATTTATTTATATTTAGTTCTTATGTCATCTACAAAAATTTATTAAATCAAATATTACCAATTTGATACAAGTTTGGTACTTAATGTGTAACAATCTACTTCTTTATGGGAATGATACTCAACTTACCTTATCTATATTACTTGTGATCATGTATACTTGCATGAAAGCCAATAAGTTTTTGGCATCATTGTCAAGAAAGGCAGTGAGTTATACATTAATATCACTAATAATCAATATTGGTATTAATTTGGTTTTCCTTTTCTACTTTGTACTAGTTTATATGTTTAGTTTGATTCTTTGTTAAAGTTTGTTTTGAATTCTAGATTTGATTTCTTTTTGTTATTTTTATAGAAAGTAGTGTATAGTATGAAGTCAGCTAGGTAATCTAGTTGTGTTTGACCCAGAAATTGATCATACCTACAGAAGAAGACTAAGAGAATAATTGATTCTGATTGAAACAATGGAAGAAGTAGGTGTTGCTAGAGCGATTGTAGCTGAAAATCCACATTGGCTTTTGATAGATTATGCTGCTCCACCTATTTAAGGACAAACATCATGCATAAGAAGACCTATAGTTCAAGCAAATAATTTTGAGATTAAACCATCTCTTATTCATATGCTTCAGCAATCTGTGCAATTCAGTGGACTTCAAAGCAATGATCCAAACAACCACTTGAATGCTTTCCTTAAAATTTGTGATATAATCAAATATAATGGGGTCACTAATGATGCAATCAGGTTGAGATTATTTCCTTTTTCTCCAAAGGGCAAAGCTAAAAGTTAGCTTTCTTCTCTTCCTACAGGCTCAATCGCCACTTGGGATTCTATGGCACAAAAGTTCCTAGATAAGTTTTTACCTCCTTCAAAATCTACTAAAATGCATAACAATATTACAACTTTCATGCAGATGGACAATGAATCACTATATGGGGCATGGGAGATATTTAAAGACTTGCTGAAGAGATGCCCACATCATAGACTACCCATATGGATGCAAGTATAAACTTTTTATAATGAAACTAGTTCAAATTTTTGTTCTATGATTAATGCAACTGTAGGAGGATCATTTGAATAACAAAATGCTAAAAGAAGCTTATGAATTATTGGAGGAGATGACATCCAACAGCTATCAGTGGCCTACTGAGAGGCTACCAATGAGAAGACCAGTTGGAGTACATGAAGTGGATGGTCTCACTGCACTCATTGCATAGTTTGAAGCATTGAATAGGAACATAGACAATATGAATGCTTCAGCAATGAAAATTCAGAAAGTGACTTTTGATTTCTATAGTGGAGGACATGCTAGCGTGGATTATTAGGTAGATAACACTTTTGCATAATCTAGTGAGAATGCTAAGTTTGTTAGTAATTTCAATAGGATGCAGAACAATCCCTATAGCAACACTTACAATCTAGGGTGGTGAATCATCCAAATTTCTCATGGAGCAATCAGAATGCAGTAAGGCCACCACTAAGATTCAAGAACCAGAAGAAAGAAAATCTAAACTAGATGAGATTGTCAATAAATTTGTTAGCAGCATTCAAAACTTCATAAACAATACTTAAGAATTTATGAACAACACAGAAATGAGGTTTCAAAATTAAGAGGCCTCAATAAAAAATCTGGAGATGCAAGTAGGACAACTAGGAAACATGTTGTTAGGAAGACAATAGGGTTCTTTACCTAACAACACAAAGAAAAACCCAATTGAGATGGTAAAGGCTGTAACTCTAAGAAGTGGTAGACAAGTGGGAGAAGAAGAAGTAAAACAATTAGCTCCCAAGGAAAGATGAGAAGAAATTGTTGAGCAAACAAAAGAGACAAGAAGGAGCAAACTATATCCAGACAATCCCAAGCCTTATGTGACTCCAATCCCTTATCTTCAAAGACTTCAACAGCATAAGATGGATAAGTAGTTTTCTAAATTTTTTGATGTATTTAAAAAATTGCATATTAACATTCCTTTTGCAAATGCTTTAACATAGATGCCTAGCTATACAAAATTGTTGAAGAAGATTTTGGCAAACAAAAGGAAGTTGGAGGATTATGAAACTGTGAAATTGAGTGAGGAATGTTAAGCCATCCAACAAAATAAACTGCCACAAAAGATGAAAGATCCAATGAGTTTCGCTATCCATTGCACTATTGGTGATTCATGTTTTGAAAAGGCATTGTGTAATTTGGGTGCAAGTATTAACTTAATGCCTTTCTCTGTTTTCAGAAAATTAGGATTGGGAGAGGTCAAAATAACTATAATATCACTTCAACTTGTTGATCGTTCAATCAAACATGTAAGAGGTATTATGGAAGATGTTCTGGTAAAAGTTGACTAGTTCATCTTTCCTATAGTTTTCAAAGTTCTTAACATGGAGGAAGACCAACAGATTCTATTCATCTTTGGGAGGTCATTTCTAGCCACTGGATGAACTCTAATTGATTTACTAAAGGGCGAGCTCATGATGTATGTTCAAGATAAGGAAGTTAAATTTAATATTTATAAAGCTATGAAAATGCCTAATATTTCTGATGACTGTTTCAGGGTTGATGAAGTGGAACAACTTGTGAAGGAGAATGCAACAATTTATCAACCAACCAACATACTTGAAGTAGGAGATAAGCTTCATGAGCAACCTATCAAATTTTAGGAATTAAACAACTATATAACTGAATATCCCAAGACCTCCAAAGATAATATATTGGCAGCGATCATATCATCTATGCTTGATGAAGTTTAAGAGGACAAGCTAGTGGAATTACCACATGAGCGGGAATATGCTTTCAGTTGGACATTAGCTAACATTAAGGGGATCAACCTTATTCTTTGTATGCACAAAGTTAGAATCAAAAGTGACAAAGCCAGGGAGAAATTTAAATTGAATGCATGAAGAAGTGGCAAAGTCAAGCTGAAGACTATAAATCAGAACTACTTTATCTTTTCTCTTTTATGTTTTTAATCTAGCTTAGTTTTGCTTTATTTTTCTTTTTGTCTAGATTTTTTATTATGCTTACTTAATTTCAGACAATTTTGTTTTGTAGACATCAATAGTTTGATCAACTCTTGTCCACCAGCAAATGAAAATGGTTCGCTTCAGAGGAGAAAGTTGAATTCATGAGAAATAGACTATCTGAACTTTCTTTGTTCTCTTTGCATTTAGCTTAGTTGTTTGTTTTGTTTTCTCTATTTGGATAGTTTTTTTTAGTTATGGTTTGATGTTTTTGTTGTAAAAGTAAAAACCTGATTTCAGATTGAGCATAGGAGTTTCATGAGATTGCAAATTATGTATCAAGTATGAAAAGTGTTAGAAATTTGCAAAGAATGCCAATAAATTTCAGAAGAAGAGGATTAGAATGCACTTCATTTAGGGAAGCCCTTAAACTTAAGCTTCTTTCATTATTTCATATTAAAGATAATGTTTGATTTAAGTTGGGGGTATTTGGGGAGTTAATTTGTATTTACAACCAAGATTTTAAATTTGCATTCAAATTTGCATTCAGTTTTAGATTTTTTTTTCAAATTTGGGTATAAATTTTCTCTGTGAGCATCACTTTTGATAACTTAGCTAAAGAAATTCTAGAGCAACTGTGTTATAATGCTAAAATTGAATAGGATGGATTCTCTTTTAATGATCAAGTGATATATGTTGAGTTTTTTATTACTATTGCGCATTATTGAGAAAGAATAATAGGTGCTACCTTGTGATATACTGATTTTTATGATAAGTCATTTTTCATGACTGATAAAAATTTTAATTAGCACATTATGTTATGATCATCAAAGTGTATGTAGATTAGTGATGATGTTGTGAATTCAGTAACATATTCTTGTTGACACAAGTATGCTAGAACTTATTTGATTATCCCTTAAGGCGAAATCCTAGATAATATGTTTACTTGGAAGTGCTTAGGCATTCTTTGATCAGTTTGAGCCTTTAAAGCTAACCTAGTATATTCACTGTCACTAGTGTCCCTATTGGGCTTTCATGAAAGAATGGTATATGCAAAGCATGTGAAAGACCACCATTCAATTTTTCTTTCTCTAGCCTCATCATTCAAACCTTTTCAGCTTGAAAAACTATGATTGACCTGTTAAGAGACATATTCTAAACACCTAGTTACAAAGAGGTACATGAGTGCATAAGAAGATAAGTTTAGAAGAGTTCAAGAGAAGAATGCTAGAAGAAGAGGAAAAAGGACAAAAGTAAAGAAATCAATAAGGAGTTATCCTTCAATTGGAGGGATCACATCTCCATGAACTTAACAAAAAATGAGTTTGGAGATGTGGTAGTAATACAGACTATAGTTTGGGGGATCACATCCTAATGAAAGTAAAAGAAAATAAGTCTAGAGTGTGGTAGTAGTATAGCTTATAAAATAGATAAAACTCCAAACAAAAAGTTAACAGAGTAAATATTCATGTAAAATGCAGATATGATCTTTTACTTTGTGTATCCTTATTCCCTTTTCTTATTAGTTAAACCCAAGGCTCCATTATAAGCTTAACAAAGACCTATTGATCCAAGTGAATAGAGTTTTCTACAATAGTGGAGAGGGATTGTGAAAAGCAAGCTTATGGGGTGTTTTGTGAAGATCGTGAAAATCATTGGTTTGCAACTTGTTGATTGAA
>JAYJMB010002895.1:0-14734 GCA_036873735.1 Pouteria campechiana
ATTTAGGAATCAAATAGGTGCAAAAGATGAAGTATTAGGAGAATAAAATATGACATTTTGCATTCTCATCACTTTGCTAGAGTAAAGGCTGCTTTCGTTTGAAATTCTTTCCATCTTCAACTAAACTCGATTTGTCCGGTGTTTAATAAGATCTACTTTGAGTGAAAGTTTGACCAAAAGAATACAGCCAAGATTAATTGGTATAAGTAGCTTCTACTCGTCATGATATGCTGTAGTGATTTGGTCATAGTTTGTCTGAGGACTTAGTTTGATCAAGTCCTATTTTGCTTCTTGTAAGTAATAAACAAATTAGCTCTAAGTAGATCCATATAATAGACAACTTCATCTTTGAAATTTGCCTAAGATCATTGTATCATTTTTACTTCATCTTCTAGTTTGTCTATTATAAGTGACAGAAGAATTACAAAGGCATAGATGAAGCTCTTCTCTTACTGTTCATCCGACAAAGTTCTCTCACCAGAGAAAGTTGCTTTGTCTATTATAAGTAATAGATAACTCTTGTTCTCAGGAACAAGGCTTCTTCATAGGAGACAAATCAACTTTGTCTATTGATTTATATGTAGAGAGCTGCAAACAAAGTTGCAAGGCCCAGACAAAGTCTTTCAAGTAGTTCGTCTGTTGGTTTTTCTATCATACGTAATCGACGAATTGATGAGGCGCAGACAAATCCTCGCTCCAGCAGTTCATCTGACGGTTTTTCTATTACAAGTAATAGACAAATCATAGAGTCATAGACGAATCATCTTTTCAGTAGTTCATCTATTGGTTTGTCTATTGCAAATAGCAGATAACTTGCAAACAAAGATGGCAAACAAAGTAAGCTATTCTTCTGTGGCCACTATGCCGCTTCTTCTTTGTCTTCTACTTCATCTGCAGAAGATTATAGATAAGTTCCTTATTCTTCTTCTATTTCAAATAGACTATATATGAGAGACAAATGCTTGATTAATTTGACTCTATTTTTAGCTCTTCATTTGTTTGAGTTTTGCTCCATTTCATCTCTTCTTTTGCAATCTGAATTTGTCTTTCTGTTGTAGACAGATGTTGTGTATGAGTAGTTTATCTAACTTATCCATTGAATGATTTGTCTGAATTTGTCTAAGATAGGTGTTATCTAATACTGACTTTATCTGTAGAAGATTTATTTGATCACTCATTGAAGCTTGAACGTCATAGCTACAAATATGCTTTGTGGTTTCTTTTCAAAATTTCAGTGTTATTCTTTCTGAACATTCTTATCTTCTTTTGGTATAGTATATCTTGTTTGTTGATGTATTCTTTGTATAGGCTATCCACTGGCTTTGAGTTGTTTCCTTGTATATCATTTATGTTTCTGCAATACTTGAGAATACAGATGTCAATACCACAAGTGTTCACTCATAAGTTGTTGCTCATCATTGAAACTTAGTTGTTTGTCATATATACCATTTGGTTCAATAGGGAATATGTGTTCCCCCAATTGATTGTCCATTCCACTTGAATGGACTTTCATTCACTTGAGGCAAAGATGCATTTGCAAAGGCACTTTTACCCATCGTCCAATGCTAGGCAAGGCTTTAGTGTAGCTAAGCAAATGGTTGGATGCCCACCTATGAAAAGGGATGGTAGTCCTCCACTGGTATGATAGTAACAACAATAGACTACCAATATACCACCTGCACACAGCCACAAAACCATGTCTACAATATAACAAATATCAGCAAGCATCTACTAGTAAACAAGTTGTATACAAAACCATGACAGGGTGAAGCCACGGTGCACACTAAGAGGACACATTTGACATCTATGATGCAACTAAGTCACCTACCACTTCAAATTGTATTATGATCCACAAAACCATGTTCACCGTATTACTAACATTAGTAGTTATCTACTATTAAACAAGTTGTCGACAAAACCATGTCACGATCAAGCCATGGTGCATATCTACCACTTAGAATTAGACAAAGAATCTACAGAACCATGTCATGCCCCACACCCGAGTAATATAACATGGAAAAATGTCGAACTGATGCACCTAAAGGGTAATAAAATGTGACCTCAATACGTGTATGCCTCCACACATCCATAGGTGCGATCTGTACATATGTTAGCATAGTATAATTGATAAGACTTTGACCCAACACCAACGAACCATATTAAATCTACTAAATGAGTAGAATACAGTCAAATTCAATGGGATACAGTCAAATCAGGCCATATCCACCATAATAATACTACATGAAATACAAAAGCATATTCAAGGATGCTGTAATACATCCATTCCCAACACAACTAACCTAAATCCACCACATTCTAGCAAAATGCATTGAACTAATTAGTGGTCAACTAAAGTACACTTTAATATATCGGAAAGAATCTAACATCCATTAAATGTGCCTCCAAATAACATGCCTAAATGCACAAATTCACAAATTAGAAACTTACTACTCAATCAAGGGTGAATGCATAGATCTCGAACCTCAAACCAACCAAAATAGAATCTACTAAGGTGAGGCAACTGATTAAGTGTCCACCCCCACCTTGAACCTGCAAGAGGGAATAACAAAAAATGCATAAATATATAGAATGTACTCATGGGGATGCCAATATGTGTAGTTCCATGTGCAATTTCATTCAACTAAAATACAACTATATGAAGACATGTTAACAAATCTTCATTTTTTCAGGGAGTTGTATAGCTTTATGTAGACACATTCTATTGAAAGAAGGGTACAGTTAATTTGCCATCAAATCATAAATGGCATAGATTCATAACCAAAAAAGCAATGGGGTCCAATCACTAGGTAGGTTTGAGTCCACTAACTTTTAGTGGATATGAAATTAGAAATGTTATTATCATGTGATCGATATAGGATCAAAAATGCGTCTATGATACTTGCTCAGTAGAGCACCCCGTAGTTTAACCTGAACACAAAGTTTTGCAACCTAAAGAAACATGGCACCTACTTGATTCGTACAAATGGCTACATTGATAAGCTTGACAAGAAGCAAAGAAATGTGCTATTATAGAATATGAAGATGATGAGTTACTTGTTAAAGATAAGCACTTAAACAATACTTAAACTAACCCAGTACTTATGCAAATTAGATGGATTTTTGCATAATAAAAAAAATTCCAAAAAATAGAACCTTCAACCACCCAACCTTAAGCATAAGAATAGAAATTCTCTCATGATGTAAAACTAACAAAAAGACTAATAACAGATTTTTGCAAGAAGCTTCTTCTAATGCCTGTCAAGAGTTGTTTGCCATTTCATCTCAAAGAAACATGTAGTTGAATCATATTTTCTAAGAATTTCACAAATGGGTAAGCTAAAAACCTGCGAAAATGGCAACAAATGCCCCAGAAAGAATCATAAACATTCCCCCTACTCTTGTTGTCACATCGCCATGCAAGAACGTGTGGAGGAAGCCGCTCTAAGAGAGGGATGCTTACAAAAGGTGCATTTATAGGCCTTTTCTCTTCATATCCTCTATTCTCTTCCAGAGTCTCCTTAGAATAGGATTAGATAGGCTGATTTTCTCTAAATACAATGCAAATACATGAAAAAAATCCAAAAATGAAGAAGAGAGATGACCCAACTGAAAATCTAAAGTTACCAGAGGGAGTTTTAATCGATCAGCGCAAATTTCTGGAATGAAAATTTATGGGTTGGGTTCCTTAAGCGGATTTCTAGAGAGGAAGAAGCGAAACTTAGGGTTGGGTTTTAGGTATGAAGCATCAAGAAGAGAAGATGGGGAATCCTACTTGCGTGTTGCCTATGTGGGAATTTATGTTGCTACCCCTCTACTTCTCTCTCAATCTAGACCATCTATTACTAACGTACAATGGATGGGCACATCTGTAGATTGGCGGTGTAATACCTATGGTGTTGAAATTTGGGAAAAATTTCTCGCAATTTAGTAAAGTGAAAAATTAAAGTAATACATAGTGGTTTATAAAGAAATTTGTGATGGAAAACAGAATTGAATAAAAAAATGACTTCATTAGTAGTTTTGAATGAAAAAGAACTTAAGTGGTGATTTTGAGTAAAGTCATGTATATGACTTGCATGACTAATGTAGCATGATTATTATGTATAATGTGATATGTATGAGATAATGAATCAAAATTTGGAGATGATTTTGCAATGTTTAACTATTGAGTTGAATATTTAATAAAGAGAACTCAACTGGTGAATTTGGGCAAAAGCTTGTTTAAGATATATGTGAATAATCTAACATAGTCATTATGTGTATTGTAATGTGTGTGAAATATTAGTTTAAGTTTTGGATGCAACTTGGAATGAAAATGGCATGTGAAGTAATTATAGTAGAAAACTTCAAAGAAATTCGGTTAAAAATAACTGAATGAGTAATTTTTGAAAATTGACTTCAAATAAAGTGGTGAATAGCATAAACAAGTCTCATTTCATATAAGTAAATTTGAAGTGTTTTATGCAAAATGGGGACTATGGTGATCTTTCATAAGTGTAAAAGCTAAATTTAGAAAAAGGGTTCATTACAATTGAATTTGGCATAGATAATGGACTAATTTCAAAATGTGATCAACAAAAAAGTTTTAGTTTATGAAATTATCTATCCAATGGAAAAAATCACACAATTCTGATATCATATAAGGAAGATGCCAAAGCTATTCTAAATTACTGAAAAATAACGAAATGAATATTATGGGTCATTTTTTTTGACCTTTTTGACATATTTGTGGGCTTATTTAGAAAACTTTGTTAACATAATAGTTGTATCCCTTGAAGTTATCTTTCAAATGCCTTAAAAATTAGGTCATTTAGATATTGTTTGTAAAAGTTATGCTTAAATTACTGACTATACATTGGGGCAGCAGGTTAATGTTGCGACACAGGAATTCAATGTCGTGACACCTGTGTTGTAACACAAGTTTTCGATGTTGCGACATTGGGAAGTCAGCGAAGTCTGTATCATATCACAGGTTTTCTATGTCAAGACTTAGGCCCGATGGTGAGCTGGAGCACCAGAAAAATGCGATGTTTTAATGCCCTAAACCCATTTTAATTTTATTTCACTGTTTCATTTCGTCCTCTAATGCCGTTCTCATGTTCCTAAACCCCATTTAATCACTTTTCTTGCTTGATTAGTTAAGAAACAACTTGATTTAAATGGGTAATCAAGTTGGCATGTTTCTCAGCTTGGGTTTTAATGTTTACAAGATGAGTAGTGGACAAAAATCTGATTTTTTTCAAATGGAAGATGCTAATGGGAGCATGGAGCTTAGATCTTCATCTATGGGTGTCATCCATGCTTAATTCATAATGTAAGTTTGTTTTCCCATCCAAATTTGGATTTAAGCTGAATTAGAGTTTTGTAAATTTCTAGAATTTTGGTGAAAAATGAGGAATTTGGCATAAAAATCATGGGGGAAATGGTTTTATGGGTTGATTATCATGAATTGGGAATGATTTAATTATGAAAATCATGATTTTTGGCTTGTTAGGGTTTCTATGAATAGTAAAAATTGGAGAATTTCATGAATTTTATGAAATTATTATGGGAAAAATTGATTAAGATATGAATTAAATTCTTTTGAGTTTTTTTTGGATTATTTGGGATTGAAAAATCTAATTTTTGGACAAAAATTCATATTGGGTTAAAAAGGATTTTGATTATAAAGTGTTTAAGTGACAAATTGGGTGAGTTGAGGACTTAGCTAGCTAAATTATTTTGATCATTGAGGTTAATGGCACAATAATTATGTTGTATAAGGATTTGGATTTCATATAGTTAAATATGAAAATTATTTAAAATTCTCTATTGAGAAAGATGAGTTTAGTCATAAATCATATTCACTAGTTTGGAGGAAATCAGTTCAAGCTATGTTTGTAATGAATGAGATGTTACCCTATATAGGATGATCTGAGAATGATGAAAAGGTATCGAGCTAGAGAAATGGTTCGGAAGCATGAAAAGCTAAGTAGTCATTTATTTCTGTTGAATGGCTAGGCATAATATATATCCCATTTGTTTGAAATCTGGGCATGTATATTTTGAATGAGAATAGTGGATATCCCATATTTGTTTAAGATTGATGTTGTTTAGTTATTAAGAATAATGGGTATCTCTTGAATATCTAATATGAGGAATAAAAAAGTATTCCTTTGTTGAATATTTTTGATTTGAAGTTTGATGCAATATGAGATTGATTAGTTGGATGAGAATAACATGAATTTCTATGTTTGGTATAAATTGATGAACATATATTCATTGTGTGTCTATAATGGTGAATATCAATTGTTTGATATGTAACATGCTTATTGTGAATTAAGTTATTATTGATGATATTTGATTACTTACTGAGTTGTCTGAACTCATGCCTTCTTATTTAATTTTTTTAGTTGACAAGCCAGATGAAAATTCCTAAACAAGGTTTGGGATTAGTGAGCCAATATTGAAGACCATATTGTTATAAGAGAATAATTTGTGTTGAAAATTCATATGTCATTGTATATCTGTATTCAAAAATCTCAAGTGATGTATAACTATGTTAAATTGTCCCCGGTGGAGTGGCATATCATAATAGTATAAAAATATACATATTATATATCTATGAATAAGTTAGGTTATTGTCATCATGATGTGATATAGATTTTGAGTTGTGGGAATATGGTATGTGTGTTTTAAAGTTGTTTCATTGATTTATTTGAAATCAATGTATCATATGATTGTACTGGTTTAAATGGATGAAATTCAGAAGAGGCTTTGCCAAATTTTGGCAGAGCACCCTATTCTAAAAGTGAGCAATTCAAGGTGAAATACAGTGTACAATGATAAGTCGCACCTCGGAAGGTGGGGTGTAACAGGCGGAGACTACAAACTTGTGTAGTGTATCTTTTCCCTACCCAATGAATTCATTACCAGCAATATCGGCCAATAACCTAGAAATATAACAGTTTCAAGTCTACCGAAAACAAAATAGTACCCCCTCTGCTCAGTCTTTATTTATTTTTGACCAATCCTGAGAATGACTGTTGCAATTCAGCTAGTGGAGGTTCAAATTCCCCTTTAATTTTCTGACTTATTGATCTTTCGATTTTCACATGATTTTGCTTCTGACACTTCCATTGTTCCGCAACAACTAACATGGCAGAGATTCCAGGATCAGCTGAAAGAAAAGAAAGCGTTCCCTTTCTCTTGCTGTTAGCATTTGCAGATCACACAGATGTTGCGCTGATGACCGTAGGCACACTTGCAGCAGTGGGTTATGGGTTTTCCATGCTCCTCATTTCCGTCATTTTTAGAAATTTGATCGATTCTTTTGCAGGAATAACAGACATTAATGATGTGGTTAATAGAGTTTCTAAGGTACAGTAATTCTCCACAACCTTCACCATTCAAATCCCTTTTATTGAAATCCAAATGGTTTGTATCTAATTTCATTCATGGCTTCATCACTCATGGATGTTTTTCTTTAATCATGATTCAGTTGTGTCTGGAATTTGTTTTTTTGGCAGTGTTGGCTGGTTTGCTGTCATTTTTGCGTAAGTTCAATGGTTACACCTCTTTGAATAATCCATGCACTTTTTATCTAGCTGATCATGCATCCAAGAAAAACCTCCAAACTGGTTTTAGACTGAAAAGACACCGTTTGCTGCCCAGATGAGGCTTACTGGGAAGTCACAGGGGAATGAAAGGCGGCACTCATAAGGACTTTACACTTGAAAATGATAATTAGACAAGACATTGCATTCTTTGACAAGGAAGCAAACACTGGATAAGTTGTTGGGCGGACGTCAGGCGACACCCTTCTAATTCAAGATGCCACGGGTCCCAAGGTAATGGCTGCACCCCTCCTGCCAATATCTTACTTGCAAGCTTTCTGTTTTCAAAATTTGTCCAATGTGGCATATGCAGGTGTAAACCTAAACCTGCGAGTTGATGGGGAAAACCTTCAATATATCATTTCCAAACAATGTGTGGCATATTTCACATGACATAGGAATGAACTTCTTAACTAGCTAGTCATCAATTCACCACATTGTAGGAACTCTGAAAATTATGCAGTAAAATCATTTTTATATAGTCATTTGGATGTTCATTTGATCTTGTGTCCAGCTTCTCGTATTGGCGGAAATTGACCCAAAAAATCCTGAATGGGTCACCCCAATATTTCAATCTATCATATGGCATTTGATGTCTTCCAGCTCATTCTGATTGGATATGGCATTTGATGTCTTCCAGCTCAATCTGATTTCATATGGCAATTGACATCTTCCAGAACAACTCATGGCGTTGTTTTGCAGGTCGGCATGTTCATTCAGCAAATATCAACATTCATCGGAGGCTTTGCAACCGGTTTCATAAAAGGGTGGCTTCTTACCCTGGTTATGATGTCTGCTGTTACTCTCCTCGTGCTTGCTGCAGCACTCATGGTGGTATGCAGGTTTACCATCATAACGTCACTTGCACTCCTATGCATATCTGCCTTCCTGGGTTTCTGCTGCACTGACGGTTGGATACACTTGAACACTGGATACATTACAACAGTCCAAAAATCTGATTAGAAAGTATTCTTGTGAAGTCCCTTAGCCCAGTTTACGGGTGTAAATCTTTCCGGTTGACTTTCGTTAAGGTCAAGCCAACTTTAACCCTATTTTAAAAGTTTCAACTCAACCCTAACTTTAACTTTGTTTTTAAAATTCCAATAGAGTCTTAAACCAAGTCTAAGAATATCAGGTCAGTTTCGGATTGAATTTGGATTGACTAATATGGTTAAAACATTAAGTGAATATTTTGAACTTCATTAATTTTTATTTTGAATAAATATTTTATGGTGACTACAATAAAAATTTTAGTTTCAATATTATGGAAATATTATTTCTATAAAAAATTTTCTATGTTTTGATATTAAAAAAACTCATTTATATCACTTATGTCATTCTAAAAAAAATCACAATTAAATTATCAAGATTCATAATCTGAAAAGAAAAAAATAAAACTTATATTTTGCTACGACTCTTCATCTCAACCATTGAACCAACATCAATCATAAAAGTAAACTAGAAATTAGTAGATAGTAACCCAATGCCTTAAAGAATTTCTTTAAAATAAGAAAAAAACCAAACTATTATTCGTATTTTTATTATTATAATTGGTTTTAAATTTTATTTTAAATTTTAGTTATATAATATAATATAACTTATATGTGTATAGCATGGGAAAAGAATAAAAGGAAAGCTATGATATGAAGAAGTATAAAAGGAAAAAAAGTACTTATATATATATATATGTATATAATTGGGTTGGATTAAATTAGGTTCGTCAAACCCTCAACCCATGCCAACCTTATTTTAGAAATCTAGTTGAGTTCAACCCTATTTATATAACTTGGGTTCAATGTATTTTTTGGATTGGGCTAGTCGAGTTTGGGTTGAACCCCGACCCTATTTTACACTCATAGCTCAATTAACTGGCTTCGTTTTTTTCTCAAGAGATACCCCAAATCAATGTTGACTCTCTCTGTAATAAATACCCCCAAGTATTTATTAGAGAGAGAGTCAACGTTAGTTTCCTTCTTTTCTTTTCGTTTTACCGGTTTAAGGGGACCCATAAATAGAAACTATGCTGCAATTATTCAGGTCTTTGAATGGATTATAACCAAAATATGTTTCTCTAAATTAGAGAAATTGCTTTTATTATTATTTTTTGCTTTTTTGTTGTTTTATTTTATCTATGTAACTGAAAATATTTATATATGTCAATGAAAGTTTCCACGTGCCTTAAGATAGATGGAATATAATTTTTACCAAGGTAATGAAAAGAAATTGCATGAGCAAAGAATTTTTTTTTTAGGAAAGGACAAAAATGAAATAACGTAGTAACTACTGAAAATAAAGAGTCGTAGAAGACGAAAAGTTGAGCTTTGTTGTCGAAAAGATGTAATTGAACATGGTAAAGATAAGTTAACTAGAGAGTTAAAATCTTAATTGACTAGGGAGGTTGGGATTGAAACCATGTTTGCCCGTGAACCGAACAGGCCTTTTTTAGAGTTTACCATTGAAGGCTTTATGGAACTTACCCCTTGGAAACCTTACCAGAAGTCGAATGTGATACTTTTGTACATGAAAATTCTTACCAGCATTTTGGCAATCTTAAACATGAAAGATTTAGGAGTGCCATTCCATTTCCTTAAATATCATTCCGCAATCCAGAAGTCGTGTAATCACAAAAGCAATCATAAGAAAATCTCACAAATAAAAGGAAAACATTTAATTTTGTAAATGAAATAAATGTTGTCAATAATCTCAATTGAAATCCCATAAAAATCTAATAAATAATTAAATAAAATAAATGTCCTTGGGATTCTCTGATTTGCCAATATGCACATCTACCTAGCCTCACGATCTAATACCCTCCTCTAGCGGCATCCTCTAAAAAATAAATAATCAAGAGGTGAGTCATAAAAACTTGGTAAGCATAATAGATGAACCTAGTACATGTGTCACAAAGAAATCTACACTATATACTAAAATATACAAATCTCTTAATTATTTAGTTACCAAACCTATTGTACATATATATCTTTTGTGTAAAATATCTCAGATTATGACCAGTTTGGCAGACCATAACATCAAATCTAAGGAAGTAAATCTCATCCCTTCATTATTGTTCTATTAAACCTCATGATCTAGCCATATTTTGGATAATCTAGCCTTTCTAATAAGCCCAAAATATCTGAAAACCCTAAAATCAACTATTTGATCATCCAAATAGGAGATCATGGAGTCCAAAAATAAAAAAACAAGATATAGTCGTTCGTTCATCTTGTCGAACCGGTGAATGACTGCAATCTTCAATGCCCCTGCCTGGGCTAAGAGCTAGGCCAAAGCTTAGGTGACTTGCCTAGCAGTTTCGGTAGGGCTCTGGACCTAAGCCACAGGTTGCACTAGACTTGTTCACTGGGCATGGCCTAAGGAAGCCGTCGTTGTTGCCCACTTCGCTACTGTTGCTAGTCTGCCCATCCATCTGGGCCTAGCCTGGTAACATGGCTAGGGGTGTAAATCAGGCAGGTTCAATGTGGGTTTGGGTTTGCCCAATCCTAACCTTCACTTCTACAATCTTTTGCTAACCCTAACCCTAACCCTCATTTTTATAACCCTTTCCCAACCCTATACTCTACATGTGCAGGTTGACTTTGGGTTAGGGTTCGGATTGAAAGTCTTGTAACCAACTAACATGTCATGTTAAATAAACTTGGTAGCATGCTGATTATCAATTGAAAAAGGCATCTCAACATAAGGGACAACTCAATGCATGCATTTCATTATACTGTTGATATAATTCATTCATCCAATTCCAAATCCAAACCCAGCAGCTATAAACACTTGCATTATAATTTGGAATTGTCACACTTCCATTATAAACAATTCAAACTAACAAATTGGAAATCATCTATAAACAAGTGCATTGTGACAGATTGAAATCACCAAACTAACAGATTGGAATCAAATACAAGATACATTTCAAATCACAAGAAATGAAACTGTCATCAAGGATTCTTACACAATCCCATTGAGTTAAAGAAGCTATAATATCCTACAAAATAGCCATATGAAAAATAATACTTTTGATATTGAACATTCATAAAAAGAAACCTTTTTACACATCCAACTAACAAATGGCCGCAAACCCAATACACATATCCAACTAACAAATGGTAGCAAACCCAACACATAAGCATCTTTAATTGCCATTCACACTTCTTCAACCAAATTGCTCCTTCAATCTTGAAAGAATTAAATGCTTATATATTAACATCTTGAAATTGTAACATTAAATTTATACATAAGTTTTAACTATATTTAAATACCTCAAACCCAACAACATTAGACACAGATGTTATTTCAATGCTACCAGTGGTATCTGCAAAACAATAACCATAGAGTTTAATAATCTATATTATAAACATAGAGTTCAATATTAAATGAATAAATAGCAAGTTACCTATTTGTATTATGTCATCCTCAAACAAATCATCAGGCAAACTCAACCAATTTTGAGCACAGATTAAACTTTCTACCGTCTTTGGTGATAATGAACTCTGATATTGGTCAAGTACTTGGCCACCTGTACTAAATGTTGATTTAGATGCAACTATAGAGACAGGAATAGCCAAAATATTACATTCCATGTGAGAAAAGATCCGATACTTAGTAGCTGTAGACCAACATTTCAAAACATCGAAATGTGGTATATCACACACTCCACCCTTTCTTTAAGGTATCAATCTACTTTTGTCTTCATGTCTATCACTTTCTCAACTTGTATAAATTCAGCATAATCCTCTACATCTTCATCAATGCACCCCCTTTTGCACTCTTAACATATTCCACATTAATAGAAGAATACTTTCTTGATAATTCTGAAAAAGCTTTTGAAGTGTACTTTCCACTTTTTGAACAATCTCTAATGCCCTTTAATTTCCATAAAGTTTTTTGTAACAAAATCTAATGTATTTAACCTTGTATCAAGGATCCAAAACACAAGCAATAACCAATAACATGTTGAGCTTTTCAATTTCACCCCAATATTTGTCAAATTTTCCTTTCATTTTGAAACACATATCGCAAATGAATGAATTTTCTTCCATTGCAACCTTACATAGAAGCTTCTCTATCTTGTAAAGCTTAACAAAATAAATGTTTGCAGTGACATAAGAAGATCCAAAGAAATAAATAGTAACATCATGAAAACACTTCAAAAACTTACACAAAACATTTGCATTTTCCCAATCATCTTCAGTAGGAGGATCCTTCTTTTTAAAACTTGCATCTTGCATTTCTAACCTATCAAATGCCTTTTGAAACTTTAAGGCACTTTCCAGCATTAGATATGTGGAGTTCCAATATGTGGGCACATCTAAACACAATCCTCCTTTTACATGTAGATTTTGTTTGATAATACACGTATCAAAATGTTGTTGTCTTCCTTGAGAACTTCTAATATATTTTACACTGCTTCGGATGCAACTAATTGATTTGCTAATTTCCTCCAACCCTTCTCTCACAATAAGTTTCACTATATGTGTTGCGCATCTGACATGAAAATATTCTCTAGTTGCCAACATAGTTGATCTTTTCATAAGTATTCTTTTGAAGACATGCATTGCAACATCATTAGAGCTAGCATTATAACCGTCATAGTGAAACACTTTTTTCCAAACCCCATTCAATCAAACAATGTTCAAGAGCCTGAGCAATCGCATCACTAGTGTGTGGAGAAGCAAAAGCATGAAATTAAAGATGTTCTTATTGTAATTCCAGTCAAAATCAATAAAATGTGCAGTTACACACATATACCCAATATTTTGAATCAAAGTCTATAAATCCGTGGTTAAGCTAATATGTTGAACTTGATCTGTAAAGTTTTTGAGCAACTTTCCTTTTTCTAACTGATAAATTTTCATGCAATCCTTGGCAATTATTATTCTAGATACAAACTTAAAGAGTGATTGTGCTCCACTCATAAAGTTTCAAAAGCCTTTTTTCTCAACAAATGTAAATGGCAATTCATCAATAATTATTATTTTTGAAAGATCTTCTCTAGACCTTCTTTGATCAAACTTCCAATTGGTTGGAGCACCATCACTGCCAATTTTTGTAAAGGTTAATAGCTATTGCTTAGGACCACCCTTGTTTGTGTTCTTGCCACAATTATCAACATGTCGTTTTAAACTATTTGTGCCCTACCTACTATTATACTTCAATTTCATCTTGCAATATTTGCATACACAAAAAGCATCAACATCACCTGGCTTTTGTAGAAGTTTTTCCAAAGGATCCCATATTTCTGATCTATTTGGTAATCCTTTTGGTTTTATAGCAATAGACTGAGCCTTATATTTAGAAGGTTCATTATTAGTACTGGAAGCTCCATTTTCAACACCATGACTGCCTATTTCTTCTTCCATGGTAAACACAATACCTAAAATAATTTCAAAAGCATTAAATCTATAGCCAACAAGTAGATCTCAGATGTCAAACATAGGATTCTAAAAATTTTTATAGTTTCCTTCATAAATATATTCATAACTACATCTAGCATATAAAAGACAAAAATGCAATAAAAAAGTATAAACAAAAAATACAATCAAGCCTATAAACATAAATGAGAAACAAACATCATTACAGGATTTGAAGTAATTTTTAAACAAAAGGTAGAAAATCAACAAAATCAAGTTTAAAATGGGATAAAAAAACAATGCAAGCCAGATCTATAAGAAGTTAGCTATTAGATTTACCCTACAGGTAGTTGCAGTCAGTTGGAAAATGAGGGGCATCAGGCGTCTACCGTTGACAGAGTAGGGGCGTTAGGCGTCGGGCGGTAGAAGAGCAGGGTCATTGGGAATGGGACTTTAGGCCATTAGCAAACGTAAAGGTTATGGTGGGTGCGAGCTGGGGCACCAGGGATGTTAGCAGAGCAAGGGCGTCGGGTTGTGGGGGTGCGAGCTGGGGCAACAAGGATGTCGGCAGAGCATGGGCGTCGGGGTTGTGAGTGGTAGGGTGGGTGCGAGGCTGCGAGCTGGGGCAGTAGTGATGTCGATCATCGGTCGTTAGCAGAGTAGGGGCATCAGGGTTATGGGTGGTAAGGTGGGTGCGAGGATACAAGCTAGGGCAACAATGATGTCGGTCGTTAGTCGTCGACAGAGTAGGGGCATCAGGGTTGTGGGTGGTAAGGTGGG
>JAYJMB010002896.1:0-14733 GCA_036873735.1 Pouteria campechiana
ATTATATAACAATCAAAGACATGCACACATCATAGCATTTAGGGATTTTTACTAATCCTAATTCTCATACATATTCATATTGCATGCAATAAGAAATGGGATATTTACAATCCCATCTAAGTCACATACATAATTATCAATACATATATTTACATATAAGCACATTATTAGATCACTCAGGAGATAATCACTATCCCCACCCAATAATACAGGCAAACATGCATAGCCTACTTACCTTAGAATAATCCACTTCATAATCCACATCTCTTTAAACATGACTTGTCGCCTCCATGCTAGAAAATCCTATGCATATCACATGAATCCCATATCTTATTTACATATACATATACATAAACAATTTTCATTAATATATGAAGCATAATAATCAGATTTTTCAACCTAATGCTCTCATCGTATTTTATATAATTTCATTTTTGTACTACTATTATCCCTAACTCCACCCTGGGAGGCACACAAAATCCAAAACAGTACCCTTTTACTCTATAGTGCGTTGGGTCTATCCCAGCTAGAAGCTTGCCAAGCCCACACAACCATAATGCTGTATATAGTGGCACCCCACCCTCACAAGTCTCACAAGAGTACTAGCTCACCACTAAATGCACCTACATTAGTTACTCAAGTCAAATCAAAGAACACAGGCTATTCAGGCCGATAGCAGCCCCCGGCCATGTTGGCTGCCCAAACAACCACCTCTTGGCTAACTAGGCCACTCCTCGCCACATGGTGGAAACATGTTAGTGTTATGGCCATCAAAAAATGAATATATGAGCCACAAAGAGCTCCATGTCAACCAAGTACCAAAAACCAAAAATACCGGCACTCTCGGGGTTAAAACGTATATATAAAAATCCTAAAATAAAATTCTTTGTTTTATAATTTATCCATCTAATTTTGAACTAAAAATGTTTACGTAAGTTTCATATAGTATGAAAATAGTACTACCAAAATATCATATACAAATAATTTAAATTGAGCAAATTAAAAATAAAATACAAAAATATAAAATAAAAATTATATACAAAATTTTAATGTTCATTTTCATCTACAAATTTTTTCGTAGATGAAAAATAACATGATATGATTTTTGTAAACATTTTAGGTCAAAATTAATTTATTTTATAGAACAAAAAATAAAATACAAAAATCAACCAAAATTGGTAAAATGGGTAGCGTGCGAATTTTTTGGGTATTTACTTCCCTGATTTTTTTGGACCTATTAATGTTTAAATTTTTCCACAAAAATTTTCAGATATCTAGTCCAAAATATATAAAATAACAACATATTTATATTTTTGCAAAATCACATCATTTAATTATATTTTAATCAAAGTCAAAGGGTACTTGATAAGCTTTAATTTCCATGTCTTGTTCACATGTGGCCCACTTCGTGGCATCATAGATCTTGATCCTGATGTCTAATTTACATGATCTTGGACATTTTAAAAATTCCACATATCCCTCTTCAATCCCCAATCAAGAAATCATTTCAAAATGTCCCTTAAATATGATTTAAACTTGCCTAAAGTTGGCTAAACCTGCCTGTTAGTCTAGTGAGATAACACTGTTCATACCTAACTGTCATCCTTAATTTCATCTATTTGAAATTATTTCAATGGCTCATTAATACATAAATTAAGCAGGGCTTAACCTTGTGTGATTAGGGCTTAAGTACACAACATTCCTCTTAATAGAAAAAAATTAGTGGATAGCTAGGTTATATCCAACTGTTTCATCATGTAATTGCTAAATTTAAATTCCATCTACATAAATCATGTCTTAAGTTAATTAAAACAATAATTAATCATTAATTACACCAATTATAGCTTATATCATCCATCAAATATTTCTACAAAACCCTAACCTAATTTGATCCACATCATTCATCAAGATTTCACCCATACTTCAATTAAATAATCACCTATACATAATTAGGGAGCTATATTAATGAATTACTTACCTTTAATCTATTGTTTTCTTAATGGGTCCCACCTGTAGATGTTGTCCCTTGATTGTTGGCAGCTTGAACACACTTGAATCCAACAAATTTCTAGTGTAATGGGCTACAATCAACTCAAGCTCTGATTCACATATGATATTCCTAAAGAAAAAGGTTCTATTTGATCAAGTTGGGAAGATGGAAATGCATGGAACGTTGGGCAGTAAGGTTGCTTGCGTGAAAATGCTAAGGAAGATGACCTTTGGCCATCTTTTATTTACAAATAGTTAAGGTAGTCTAGTTGCCCATCTACATGCATGCACATGCATTCCAAATTTTTTTCCACCTTCTTTACTTCATTCCTTTACTATATTTAGACCATTCCCATTACAATTCACATGTGAATGATAATATTTCCCATAGTTTCAATAATTTCTCAAATTATATTTCAAAATTTCATAAGGCATGTACATACCTCCACCACAACATTTTATCTAATTTTCCTAACTTGATTCCACCTATTTAGCATAGTTAATATGTTTCCTTCCTCATTCTTATATTAATAATGGTAATATACTGATTTTAATAATAAAATTTAATATATACACATCTAGCATTCCACCCTTTTAAATTCATTTTCTTCTCACTTAAATCACTTATTTAACACACTTTGATACATTCCCAACCTCATCCTCATATTTACATTACTAATCTACTCAATTCCATAAATTTCCCATGACAAATTTCTCAAAAATTTAATTATACTCCAATATTCTCCATATTGAACTGGCAAAAATTAACAAAAATTCAAAATTCACATATCTGGAATTTTTAGGGCCTTACACCTACACAGCCCATTCATAAACATCCTCTTTAAACCCTAACTAGGGTATAGCCCAAAACTCAACTCTTCTAGTACAAACCACTCCATACATGTTCTAAAACATAATAATCATGTCATTAATGATTTATCCCATGATTAATTCAACAAAAGTAAGGAAATCCCCAATTTTCACAATTCATAAAAACCCTAATCATGCCAAATCAAAAATTTCTCAGGCCAAATCACAACAATTACTTCATTAGATCATTCCCCCATGAATTTATAAGCACACATGTCATGTTAAGCCCAAAAATCCATTTTTTCCCAAAAACCTAACTTAAGAAAATTTTTAAATATGGAGAGGAAAAACCAACTTACCAAACAATCCACACATGACTTTCTCTTATGGACGTAAATCCAAGCCCAAAACTCTAGTTGGCACCATCCATTTGGGGGAAATCTAACTTTTCATCCATTTCTTCCATTTTTCACAATTCAAATTACTCCAACTTGGGTCAAAAGGTAAGATCACCTAATTTACTAGCTGGGCATGATGATTTTCTAGCTAAAATGGCTTGGTATTAGGATAAATGGTATTATGGTAAGAAAAAGGGAAGAAATGGAATGTATAAAAGAAATGGGACAGCGAAAATTGGTCGAATCGTCCATTGCCTCACATAAAAGGATGACCCATGCTGCGGCGTGGAAAAATCTGCCATGCCCTACTACTCTGCTATAACCCAATTCCATGTTGTAACGGACACCAAGTTAAGGAAAAATTTGCCCACGCACTGCCCCTTTCTTCAGTCTGATGCCACGGTGTCTTTTTCCAGGCCGCGGCATCTGCCCTACTGCCCCATTTTCTGCCTATTTTTTCTATTTTTGTGCATATTTTCATTTAATTTCCATTATTTTTCCACATAATAATGGTATAATTTTCACATTTCACACCCTCAAATAATCAAAAATTAAATCAAAATTTCAATTGCATCCACTTGCAATTTGCACCATCGTACTTATATGTGTATTAATTTCTTTCAAACCTAATTTCTTTATTTATCAACAAATAATTATCAAAATTTAAACAACAAGAGAGCAAGCCCTTCTCAACTATGCAATTTAGACAGGACTATTCATCGATGTAGGTGGGGTAATTGAGTGTTCCATCATTTATTTCATCTAAGGGAGGCTCACAAGTGGACTGGGACATCCTTCACTTATCCACCTATTGTGCCTGATGGTTGGAGTTCCTACCATTGCTAAAGAGGAACTCCAACAACCTTTGCCGATAATCACTAATGCTGTTATGGAAACTCTCAAAAAGTCAGAGTGTGTAAGTGTGAGAGCGAGTACTTCCTCTATAACCCCAAGTTCTTCCCATCAGAGCCCACCAAAGTGATCTTACTCTAAAGAACCCACTCTTGCTGAGCTATAATCATGCTTAGTGGGAATTCACTTTTGGTAGTGGCAAATGATGGAGCAGCGATAATAGTTCAAGTATATGGTGGACCACAACAATGTGTTAATTGCCATGCTCCGGAATTGCAGTATGTCACAAGGCAATAGCTAAATTGTTTTCCCCACTCCACCAACATTTTGTGATTATATAGAAGAATCTAAGAGTTGGGAGGAAGGCGATAGCTCAGATGAATGATCTAATCCATTTCATGGAAGTCCTTATTTTTCATTGTTTTATTCTATAATGAGGAGAATGTTGCTTTCAAGTTTTGGGGTATTAGTATTTTTCTTATGGATGTGTTTGTCTTGGCTTATTGTATATATGGTTTGTTTAGTTTTTGTGGTGTCTGTTTGGATAGTTTATGTGTTACGTTTAAATCTCTTTGTTGATTACTTTATTTGATTATGGTTATGTTTGGTTTTAAAATCATAATATATATAGGTGCGTTTTTATGTTTTGAACATTGATTAGGGTTATCATACAAAACTAATGACATATCTGTGACATTTGACAATGGTTAAGTTGAAAATGATACAAATCACTATTTCTGCATGCTTGACTTAATCCCTTGTCTAATTTGCTATCAATTCCTTATACACATTGATCGCATTAACTTAGCCATTTGTTTTGAAGTCTTTGAATACTCAGCATCAGTTTAGGAGACTAAATATGCATTGCTCAAATTGAATTCTAGAATTCATTATAATTATGGTCGAGATAAGCGTTAGATGAGATAAAAGTTAAAAGTAAAAACCCATTGTTTATAGGGGGATCACATCTCTAAGAATAGAAAAGAAAATAAGTTTGGGGTGTGATAGTAATATAGCCCAAGGATTAAGGAGGTTCACATTCGAGAAAAGAATATAAAAAAGAGAGAGGAAAGTGATAGTAATAGAGCCCACAAAAAGGAACAATATCAAATGCTCATCTAAAGTATTCTCTTTTGTTTAATTTGTGAATTCTCAGGGTTGCATTGAGTATGTATTACTTAGTTTGTTGAATGACTTTAAGTGTGATATGAATAGATTGAAATGGCTATAATTTTTGCACATGCACATGGAATCTAAGGTGGAAAGAAAAAGTCTCAGGTTGAAAATTAAAAACATATATGCAAATTAAGGTTTTTGACTCATGACCTAGAGCGATGTTCATTGTGTCCTTTGTGAGTATTTGTGTTTTTATTTTTCTCTAGGAGGAGCAAATGAGTAAGTTTGTTGGTATTGAATAAGTAAATTTCATGCACTTATATTATATATATTCAAGCTTAGTTATTTGTAAATCCTTATTACTTTTTAGATGTATTTCACATTTATTTGTTAAATTTTCTAGGTGTTTGGAAAATTGGAAAAGAGGAAAAAGTGAAGGAAAAAGATGAAGCTCAAAGATAGGGAAAGAAGAAAACTGACAAAGGAGTAACAGAACATAACATACAAGAGAAACTCCACCTAGCATCGCCGGCCTCCAATTGGTGCCGTCGGCCTCCACTTGGCACTGTTGGCACTAGGACTTGTCTTGATCTTGTCCCGGCCAGAGCCATCAATGCTCCTTATTTTTAGTAGCTTTTCAACTAGCTTGGTCTGGGAATTTTTAAGGCAATGAGATAGGGTTTTTCAAGGCATCATTTCACATTTGTTCTGGGGTTCTTGCAAAGGGTTTTGAAGGGCAGAACTTTGGTTTTTCTTGAGGAGAAAGAGGAAGATTTCAAGTAAGCAAGAGGAAGAAGAGAAGATGTTTTTCATTGTGATGACTATATGATCTTATTTCATTCATTATATTGTTTGCAATAATTTGGTCATTTTATTGCTTGATCACCAATATTATGAGTTAGATTGATTATCTAAGCATGGTTAAGGTAGACACCATATACTAAACCATGAGTTCCCTTGAATAAAAAGCATAGATGGCGAAGGTAGACACCATAGGCTAAAACATCTTATTTTGGATTATTATGTTCTTGAGCTTAATGGGTTTTCACCTCAATTATGCTATACATCATGGGTAACTGGAATAAGTGAAAACACTTGATTTGAACCTGCACACCTAATGGTAATGATCATACATTTGAAAGAACAAACCCAAATGACGCATTGAATTCGACATTCCACTAGCAAAGGGGTATCATTTAGTGGTGAAATTGGATCCCTAGACCCTTGCATCTTGTTAATCTCCCTAGATTATTATTAGTCATTGATTTTTATCATTCCATTCAATTTTGGCAATTCCATCCAACATTACACCATATTCATTTACTTTGAAATATATTTTTTAAGGATTGAGTAGTTCAGTAAGTAAAACTAGTTAAATCAATTTGGTCATTTTCTGTGGGATCGACCCTTGCATTGCACACTATACTGCTATATGTACATGCCCTTGTAAGGAATTATAATTTGAACCATCAGTAATTAATTATAAACATCAAAATTCTAAATATGAATTCTACTTTCTATTAATGTACGAGTGAATGAATAATAGAAATGTAAAAATTTTGAATACAAATTTGTTTCAATAAATATGTAAATAATCAAAAATAAGTAATTGAAACACTAAACATGAATTATTGTTAACAAAAGAATGAATAAGCAATAATACGCAAATAAAATTTTAGAATTCAAATAATGACAAATTTGATAAGAACATTTGGGGTTAAGTGTCATACTTGGACTTATCTTTCCACTTTGTTTTGAAGGAAATTGGTATTTCATCATGTCCTCATTTTATTTCTTTAGACCAAGTCTCCTTTCTTTTTCTTCTTCTTCTTCAGAAGTTTATTTCTTCTTTTCTTAACTTTCTGCATCAAGTTAGTCTCAATAGTAATATAAATAGTGTGTAAGTGCAAAGTGTTTTATCCCCAGGAAATTATCTTTGGCCTGTCTAAAGATTTCTCATACCAATTTATAAGCTAAGACATCTTTTCAAATGGAGCTCATTTGTCCATAAGATGATTTTCTAGAGATGAAGCTCATTTGTCCATAAGATATGTTTTCAATCTCCTTTTCCATGATATCAAATTTGATTCATCAAAAGTTTGGAAGATGGGAGATGGGAGATGGAGTATTCCTTTTGGAGAGCACAGAGGATGATATTTTTGGGTAAGCCAAATGGATCACTATAATTATATACCTAGCCCTCTCTAATACCACTTGTAAAGTCCCATAGTATGGCTTAATCCCCCAAGAGGGCAAGAGTGAATTGGGTTTATGAAAATTCATTGCTTAAAACCTATTGAACCATTTCCCTTTGTTTATGCTTGTATGTGGTGCAGTGTAAAATGAATAATAAAATGGTAATGTGCATGAAGGATATAGACACATACAAACAATATGATTGTTATAGTGGTTCGGGAACCCCATCCCCACATCCACTCTTCCAAGGGCATACACTAATTATCCCTTAGGTTTCACTATGTCTCATACAATAAAAATACAATAGTGCTACTAGCACTTTTCTAGATTCCAACTCTAGGAGGCATAAACACTATGCTCTGAGCGCTTTTCTAGATTCTGGCTCTAGGGGGGGTAAACAAGTGTTCCCAATACTCTTC
Source organism: Pouteria campechiana (assembly GCA_036873735.1). NCBI lineage: Eukaryota > Viridiplantae > Streptophyta > Magnoliopsida > Ericales > Sapotaceae > Pouteria > Pouteria campechiana. The sequence goes on from JAYJMB010002896.1 coordinate 7,781, forward strand.
TGGATTCTGGCTCCAGAGGGCATAAACATAGTACTCCTAGCACTCTTCCAGATTGCAGCTCTAGGGAGGCATAAACACAGTGCTCCAAGCACTCTTTCGGATTCCATCTCCAAGGGGCATAAACATAGTGCTCCTAACATTTTTTTGGTTTTGACAAGATCTCTAGAAAACTCATTAGTTTCAAAGATCACTAACAAACTTGATGATTTTCCAGAGATTACCAACAACTCTCTAATTTTCAGATTACCTAGAAAACTTACATACTTTTACAAAGTGTTACGATGAAGTACAAGGGAAGATATGATCTTTTATAACTCTAACAACACAGAAAGATATTCCTAAAATTTAAAAACAATGGCCATAGATATTTACAGATTAAAGCTCATAAAGGATAGATGATAGTTTAATCTCTCAGCATTAGGTGGTAGGATTTGTGTAGGGTTAAGCTCATTTGAAATGTCTTTCTTCACCACCTTTGAATTGTCCAACTCATCTCAAAAACTTGATTGTTGTGAAGGAGACAGTTGGGATTGATGCAAGAATGCAAGCAGCTTTGAATGAAGAAGACCGTTGTGATTTCTGCCATTGGAGTGCAAGCCTTTTGATTTGTCTTGAGTTGCAGCCTCGATGTACTTTTACAGAGAGGAAGATAAGTTGTGCCAAAAGATATTCCTCATTTGACTTGTCATAGCTGGAAAACCTACAGTGCCACTTGTTGTTAAAAATGGTGATTGAAACGAGTTTGCGTAATGAAAGCTTGAGTGCATATGCCATTTAGATGCAAGTCACATAAATCAATTGACCTTGAACAAGTCATGACCTTTATCTATCTGCATTTGTTTTTCATAAGTCTTGGATGAATTCTCCCTAGAGTTTTGTTTATCAGTCAATCCTTTGTGAATATGATTGGTCTATAGTAAGTAACAAAAGAATTCTGGTGCTATAGATAAAGTCAAACTAGTCTATAGACAAACTCTATTTTGTCTTGCTCGAACAGATGAAGTAATGTGTTCTTATTTTGTTCATTATTCATCTGTAGAGAATGATGGATGAATTCTGCTTTGCTTTGTCTTGGATGAATTAGGCTTTGCACTTTGTCTATAGATTTATCTGTAGTAAGTTGTAGAAGAATGTGCTTATGCATTGAAGTTCGCTTTGTCCAATCAACCACTTTGTCAATGCAGCTTTGTCTATGTTCACTTTGCCACTTCCACTTTATTTGTAATAAGTTATAGATGAATTTTGATGCTGCAGACAAAGTTGAAATCGAGTAGTAAATAGAGTTCATCTATACAATTTCTTGCTTACTTCATTCTTTATTTGTTTGTCTTCGCTCAAACAAAGTTACTCTATTTTGTCTTTACATCTTGTCTTTTTATCCTTGGACCAATTCTTTCTTCTTGCTTTGTTGGTCAGAGAAAGTCTTTTCTTTTTGTGCATGATTATCGGAGTGGCTATTTCTTTGTCTTCCTTCATTTGTCTAAGCCCTTGAAGAGATTTATCCTACTTGCTTTGTCTCAAACAAACTCTAACTGATTAATAGTCCAAATTTCTTGGACAAGCTTTATGCTCCCTGATCATGGCTTTGTCTTCAACTGTCTTTGTCATTGCATTTTTTTGTTGAAATTTCTCTTTGCATTTAACAGACAATGCAAGGTCCTTGTAGCTCATGTTTGAAGCCTTTGTTTCCTTCTTCCTCTTCTTCTATGATCTTCGGCAATTTAATCCCTTTGGAACGTAGCAGATAGTTAAAGTTGCTAATTGTAGTTCTACATTTGCTACATTGTTAACTTTCAGATACATCATTTAATTAAAATGTATTTATCCTCCTGTGATTTTAATATGTTGTGGAGCAAGGATAATATACATTTCTATTTAAGCACATAATATAATAACTCTTCATAGTGCAAGCATATGATTTGACAGATAATAATTGTTATATTAAGGAATGATAAATTAGTGCATCAGGAAGATCAATCATATATTTATGCTAGCATAATTTAGAATTTCATGATTAGGCATACATTTAACATTATCAATTTAACAGTTTAAGCACTCATATTATTTCATCTTAATAAAAGTTTTATTATCATTAAAATCATATATAATAATCCAAACAAATGTGTGATGCCAATGACAATGTAGTGAGAGCTATAATTAGACAGAAGTAAGATAGAGTCATCAGTGTCATCTACTATGCAAGCCGCACTTCGGACGAAGCATAGTGGAATTACACCACAACCAAAAAGGAACTACTAGCTGTGGGGTTTGCATTGGAAAAGTTTTGATCATATGTCATTGGTTCTAAAGTTGTCATGCACATCAATCATGCAAATCTCCTATACTTGTTCGCAAAGAAGGATGCAAAACCAAGGCTGATTTGATGGATTTTGCTGTTGCAAGGATTTGATGTGGAGATCCAATACAAGAAGGGAACCATGGCCAAGAATCTATCTAGGTTGGAACAACATCCAAGAGAAGAGAATGCAATTCAAGAGAAGTTCCCATATGAGCAGCTCTTTGTGTTGAGTGAAAAATGTCAGTGGTTCACAGACTTTATGAATTACATTGAATGTGGAACCTTACCTCCCAAATTGTCACGGTAGCAAAAGAAGAAATTTCTGCATGAAATTAAGGCCAATTTATGGGATGAGCCTTTGTAGTTCAAGATATGTGTTGATTAGATTATTTGGAGTTGCATTCCAGAAGAAGAAATGCAAAACATTTTATAGAGCTTCCATTTGTCTCTGTATGGAGGCCATCATGGTGCCGACAAGACAACTACAAAAGTTCTCTAGTCAGGCCTTTATTGCCCCACACTCTTCAAAAACAGCTACAAGTTTGTAAAAACTTGTAATAGTGATAACATGCATAACATGCATGCTCAGCAGGACATTTTGACTCATTTTTATATAATTATAGATTTTTAATCAACTTTCTAAGTGAACTTCACCACTTTGATTGTAGGATTGAAAGATTTGAAAGGAATGAAGAAAGACACATGTTTACAAAGTTTGATGAATGACATGGGAATCATTCAGAAATGTTAGAGCCCATGTGCTTAGATAGGTGACTCTGTGCCCAGAATGTCCCATGCATGCAGCAATGTGAGTGCCTCTATGCCTAGTTAGCTTCACTCCTCCCTTGCAATTTTCCTCTGGATAGATATTTGGGTAGCACTGTGACCACTCGCTCCCATGGTGGCTTCTTTGGCAAGCTTCCTAAACCCTAGTGTTCTTATATAAATACATTGCAAGCTGCATGGGAAAGGGATTATTATTTCTCTCTGGTTTTGGGTGGAGAACTTTTCATCAGCCATTCTTAGGGTTTTTATTAGGGGCATATTCAGAGTGGATTGGAGGTCTACTCCTTGGAAGAGAAAGAAGGAAGTGTAGGACTCGATTGAGCTTGTCAAGATCAAAAGGGGATAGAGCTTTATCAAGATCAAAAAGGGAAAGATTTGCAAATTTGTTTATTTTCTCTCTTTCTTTCCAAATAATACAAATGCTACATTTGTGGATGTTTGAGTTTGTAATATCTATGAACATGGGTGCTAAATCCTTCACCTTGGAGGGGAGATGAATCTTACAATGACATTGTGGTTATAATGACTTTCTGTGATTTGTTTGATACCACCTTGGGTTTATTCTCTGTGTTTTGCATTTAATGCTTTCATTAGACTAGCATCCATTGAATGAGCATGCACTTGAAGTTTTACACTCAGAAGAGGTGATATCAAGAGGGATCTAGGCATAAGGACATGGATATATGGATGACTCAGGAGAGTACTCATAATCTATGAGATCATAATGTATGGATTCAGAGTTTAATGCATCTAGGTTTGATAAATTTGAAATAGGGATATTAGGATTGTCATTCTTAGATAGAAGTTAATCTTGCACTCTGGAGAGGGGATTAAAAACCTTTAGTCCATGATCTATAAACTAAGTGGGTTTCAGTAATTATAGTAAGGAAGAACAACCATAAATGTTCAATAAGTGAAGTCAACCCTCTAGTGGTTGTTCCCATTAAATTATCTTCCTGCATTTATCACATAAAGACGGGAAAGACCTTCTTCCAATTCAGTAGTAACTAATGTCATACCTTTTAATTTCTAAGCACTAGATAAAGTTGGGATTATTCATTGCAATAGCTAGCAGTTAATTAAGATTCGTTAATCCCTAAGGACATGACAGTACACTCACCCTCCAGTGCAATTATCGTATAAATTCCTTAGCAAACAAGTTTTTGGCACCGTTGCCGAGAACTAATGAAAATTGTAATTTGATTGCTAATATTGCTTCATCATAGTTCTAATATTAATTTGGATACTTTATTTTTGTTATTTGTCTTAGAGTTAAAACTTCCAATATTCTAATTGAATTATACTTCTTGTTTCAACTGTGCGTGCAAAATCTCTTTCATTGTGAACATGGTATTTAACACCTTCCATTGTCCCAATGAATATGATGTGTACTATTCAAGATTAGGAGATCATGAGAACCTATCTTATGAAATCCTTGGAATGCAATAAACCATGTTGTTGATTTTCAACCTCAACAACCTGAGATGAAGTAGTCACTTGAAGATCTCATTAATGCCTTTGTAATAGAAAGTCAAGCAAGTTGTACAAGGAATGAAACAAGACTTGATAGCATTGAGATACACATGGGAAATATAAATGCCTCTATCAAGTCTTTGGAAACTGTAAGGCCCCAGGCCCCACCCTATGCGTTTCAACTATCCAACAAATTATGCTCTATTGGGCATATGCAGGACATTACAACTTCCCTTCTTAATAAAGAAAGTCTTCTCATAACTCCACTATTTCCTATTTTTAAGGAAATAATTCTGCCCAAATTTGGGCAGAATCTCCTCTAAATTTATCAATATTTAAAACTTGATATACAAACATTCAAACTCATAATTTCTAATTATTAATATTCACAATTCAAAATCATACATAGAACTACAATTTAATAAATTTAATTCAAATCATAATTAACTCACTAGCCAAACCTACCCACAACCTAGAATCTGAGTCATACCATAATGACGACACCCTATAGGGGAACAATATCATGCTATCATAATATTTATAATTATATAATTGTAATATGATCTACAATTAGATACCAATATACAATGGGATTCCATTTCCAACATATAGTCAAACCATACATAGATATGTCTTCTAATCTTGTTTACTAATCCCAATCCACAGTAGAGATTCTTTACTTGGCCTATCAACTAAAAATTTAAAAGAAGAAGATGTGAGTCTAGGTAACTCATTAAGTAGACACAATTAATAGAAATCCATTCAAAAGTTATATAATTTGGTTCAATCATGATCAAATATGTAATAATCCAATCATATTTGAGGACCTTGTCCTCATTATTCTAATAAGCCAAATATATTATTAGGACCTTGTCCTCATTATCCTAATTCAATATTCTACGCCCATCAGGCGTATCCAGTCATATAATCTCTCATATGCAATGAGACAACTAGTCAGGGAATGACTTTTGTCTCCCGAAGCAATAATATAAACATCTACTCATTCAATTATCCAATATACCATTTCAATCCAAATAAGTATAACTTAAGAGAATACCTATTATTCCCCTATTGTATCATTTATCATTTCTATAACATAAGGAAACTCATTTACAAGAATAATCAAATACACACTATACTAGCCAACGTTTTATAATTCAATTCAAGGGATATTAGTTATACTCCCTAGTATTGATGTCATCCCAAGCTAATATAAACATCTATCATAACAAATATGGGATATTCAATACCCTCGATCAAACCACACAAACCCTTATTCAATTCAATGTGATATTTCTTATCCCCAGTCAATCATGCATTAAATTCAAAACAAGGGGTGGCTACTTACCTTTAGTGATCCATTATATGCTTCTCAGGCTCCATATCTCTTTTCATCCTTCTCAAATCATCCTGTATAGAGCAATAATCTAATGCATTTACAACATAACTCAAATTGATTCATTTCAAATGAATACTATGGTTAATTTATTTATTAAACCCATATACTTCCTAAATTCATAGGTGCATACTTAACAATATACAATTAGAAGCCAATATACTTAACATTCAGTTAACCTTTACAACATACCATTTAAACTTTAAGCACATTCTAAATAACCAATCATTCCTTTCCTTCTATAAGGGTTTTAGGATTAAAATCAATCTCAATATATCTCCAATTGAGACATTTTATCAAATGGCTAATATAAACAATTTAAATCATAAGAATTCAGTAAGAGTTCTTTAGAAACTTTGTTCCTAACCATATATAATCTTTATATAACATAACAAACATGTATTTGACTTCAATAACCATCCAATTAGGTGTTTAATCCAATCAAATTGTGGTCCATATGGTCCAAACATAAAATTTCTCTTTAATCTCAACTTAGGGCATAGCCCAAAATTCGATTCCATTAGTCCAAATAAATCCATATATGTTCTAAAATGTAATAATCATGCCATTAATCATTTATCCCATGATTAATTCAACAAAAATCAAGAAATACCCAAAATTTATTATTCAATGAAACCCTAGCTCAACAAAATTCATAATTTCTCTTGTTAAATCACTATAATCCTTGCATTACTTCGTTTCTCCTATGATTTATAAGTATATACATCAATTTACCTTCAAAATATATCATTTTCCAAAACCCTAAAAATCTAAAATCTGAGATTCAGTTGGAAGATTGGGCTTACCTCCACTTACGAACGTAGTCATCTTTCACGCCCCGCTTTTCGAGGTGCGATGGTGGGCATTTGCCCTGATTTTCACCTCGACCTACCCACTTTTAAGGTGGGGTAGTCGAGTCTCGCTTTCTCACACTGGCACTCGTAATGGGATTTTATCAAAATTTTGGTAGAGTTTCCCCTATAATTAACATAATTAAAA
>JAYJMB010002897.1:0-14729 GCA_036873735.1 Pouteria campechiana
TATTAGCTATATAGTGCACCAATGGAGTCAACTCAATCTGCATTCTATGAGTGGCCTGGACGTATCGTATATATAATGGAGACAGCAGTTCCCACCTCCTTTCCCGGATTGGGTACTCAACACACCGTAGACCGGCAGCCATTGACCGCTCTCCACATCTGCTCAATGCTTAGGTCAAGACCCAGATTCAGGTGTTTTAAATCAACACAGATCCTGTCCCTGCGGAGTCGTTCCTAACTGGAACTCTTTTGGCAAGCCAAGAGTTACAAGTAGACATCTCTGATCTTCCTGGTGAATCTATTTGTTCAAGTCCTGGAGGTGGACTATAGAGGCCTAGTCATTCAAGGAAACAATTCAATCCATAGCAAGAAAAAAGACCCATTCGATCGGCTGAAGTGATCGCATCTCCTTGTATCTTCCTGCATCTTTTGAAAGCTATCCAGCGGCTGCAGAGCAGACAAACTACCATCCATAGAAATTCATGGACCCCCCATCTACGTCGCTTTGTCGCACAATTCAAGCCAATTTTTGAGCCAATCTTCCAAATTCTAAGGAAGAGTTCGTCATCCGAATTGAATGACGAATGCCAAAGAGTATTCGACTAAATCCAGAGCTATCTGAAGGATCTACCAGTCCTTGTTCCACCAGTTCCAGGGAGGCCTTTGCTCTTATACCTTTCGGTCGCGGAAACGTCGATTGGGTGTGTTCTCGGAAGAGTCTGGAAGAAAAAAACAAGCAGTCTCCTATCTCAGCCGGAGATTGGTAGACTATGAAACCATATATTCTCCATTAGAAAAGACGTGCCTCGCTTTTGTCTGGGCCACACAAAGACTACGTCATTACATGCTTGCGTATCCTGTACTTTGGATTGCGCGGATGAATCCTCTTAAGTACTTGTTCGAAAAGAACAACCTTTATTCTTACCATAAAAGAATGTGAAATTAGCGTGTATTAAGGTATATTAAAAACCTTAGGTTAGGAACATATGCTAACTACATTCCTCCCTTGTCAATGCAGGTCTGTCTGTCGGTTTGATATAGCGCTTTAGCTACCAAGTCAATAAGGTGTACGCACATCAGTAAGATGCCAGCAGAAGAATGAATTTTCGTATAATCTCGTATACGTATAATAGAAAGACTTTTTATTGCAACACGAAACGAAAAGGAAAATCTAAAGCGATCGGTAGTGAGGAGTTGTGACCCCCGGCCCCCCTTAGGAATCCCCGTCCTCTGGTGCTGCTCTCTCTGACGATACACGGTCGACTAAAGCAAAATGCTTGTGTACCTGATCTAGTATAGTGAGTGTTCAGTTAGCTCCTTCTCTCTTTCAGTCCTTCCTTTCTTCGTGTGGAGTCTGGAGTGATGTGTATCCGGGCTTGCTCCTCGGGTAGTCTCTCTGACTTTATGAGACTTCTCGATCTGTGGCAGCCGATTTGAGAATGGGTCTGTGAGTCGTTTCCGACTTATGAGAGTGGTTCCTCGATCTGTCGCCGACGCAACAAGAAGTGTTCCTGGTCCCGACGTTCAGAGATGCTTTACGATCTTTTTTTCGTATGCTCTGAATCTCTTAGGGAATCCCCTAAATCTCGCTCTGACTGCCTTTGTGGAAGGCCTTTTTGGGGGTGGCTCAGTCAGTGAAGTGGTCCTCGCTCATGTAATCTTTTATCCACTGACCTTCCCTAGACCCCGACCCCCTGCCAAAGAATTGGGACCCCAATGCCAAATGCTTGTCTCACCAGAAAAAGGGTCATTGGACAGATGGGTGCTGGCCGTTGAGGCATGCCATTCAAGATCTGATTGACAAAGGGAAAGTGATAGTGCAAGACACTCAGGGAACGACTCCCGCCGCCAACATAATGCAGAATCCCCTCCCAACTCATGCTCCACAAAGCGCGACTCCTTCGCGACCCGGTAAAGACCCTCGATGAAGCCGGTCCAAGGTCGGTTTTCATCCGTAACGTCCAACAAATGAGGGGTCTTACACCAGAATGTCAGGATTTCGAGATGACCCACTGTGTTTCGATTCATCCATCACCAACCCCGGCCAATCTATTCATCCTCCAAGCACCACCACCACGTTCGACCAGTCCATTTATCATCCCACCACTCACCCAACCCCATGTCCATTCTCTCTCTCAAATCAACCAACCCATCAAGCCGACCCTCACCACTCCCGTGATTCTCGAAACCAGTCATCTTTCAACCCTTTTTTCCTTTGGTGATCGACCGACCCCATTCTCAACTCAGATTCAGAGTCTTTTGAGGTCGATGGAAACTGAGCAAGGATGTGGAGAAGTCGGAAAGGAAATAGTCAATATGACACAAAGCGGTCGATGTGTTAAGCCGGCTCATCGTAGGTCGGACAATCCTGGGAACGAAAAAGATAGCCAGAATCCCACGCCTCTTGCAACCCGCTTCCTATTCATTCTTTTATGATTGATGACATAATACGAAGACGATATTTGAATTGGATTAATAATCTTCTGATGTCAGTGATGTTCTAATCACTTCGATTCCCGTACACGAGTCTCTTCCTTCCCTTCCCCGTGGGTCCTTCAAAGACCGTCTTCTTCCACTGGCCATCTAGGATTCGGAAGTCTAACTGACAAGCCTTAGCAGAGCAATAGATTGATGTTCAATAACTAGTTATTGAGGAATTATTTCACTTCTGCTTCCGCAATGAGACGCTATTCAATCAAGATAAAGAAAAAGATTTGTTTAACAGTTCACACTCCTTAGCTGCTAACTCCGGAAGGGGAACCTGCCTACCCAGAGCTACTGGAGGGTAATTCCTTAATACACCCGCCAATAGAGGCGGTAAGAAAAGAGGATAGCCCACTGATCCAATGGAGGGGCCCACCCTATAGGAAAGAAAGGAAGCGCATCTGCCTACCCGGGAAGAAGGGAGGTGAATATCTAATTGGATAGCCGACTGAAGTCCGAGCGAGAGGAGAAGCCAAGAAATTGGCTGAAGAGGCCGGGTTCCTTTCTATGTATGAACCTCGGTAGGGGCATCCGCTTTTTGGGACGACTAGACAGATATTAGTTTTGAAGATAAGATAGCCTGTTCGGACTGGTTACTGACTCGGTCGCTCTCCCTTCCTCAGATACCTTCAGTGACTCTGTCTTTACCGCATAAGAAAGAAATGCCTGAGATCTGTCTTCTTTTAGCGCTTGCAGGATTAGCTCAAATACGCTTAACCGGAAGAAACAAACGAAGGAACCGAAAACCGAGAAAGGCATCTAAGTTGATAGCCGCTACAGCCACAGGAAGGGAACCGCTAGCGCTAGAACCGGAATCAAACTTAAGCCGAAAAGCGGTAGAAGGCACTTCGTAAGAAGTGGATACCAATTTGGTTAAGAGTTCTCTTTTTTGTTACAGTTACGAGCTCGTTTATTTGTTTGAAAGACGAAGGAAAGGGTTTCGGTTGTTTACCTGCCTTTCTTTCTTTTTCTTTCTTCAACTCTGACTTCTCCGCCCCATTCTCCGAAGTTTCCGAAGGTTCTTTCTTTTTTTGTACCTTCTTTCTCGCACTAGCTTGAACAGTGCTTTACGAAAGAAGTTGACGCCTGAGAGATAGAACCAGGTTGGGAAATAGGGTTCTCACCTCCGGAATAACAGGACCAAAACCAGACTTCTCCAATCACATGTTTTATTAAGCATATGAAAATGGAATCTGTTTGCCCAACAAAAGCAGCTTTCTCCCCTTAAGAGAAGTAAGGGTCCGAAGGAGAGATTGGCACTTTAGATTGCCTTTTTCTTCGTAATATGCCTATTGGTGAATCAGATGTTCTTCCATTCCCGTCACCAAGCCAAGACTGATTAGCTCGAGTGAAGTGCCCCAAGGGCAAGAAGAGACGAAGAAGGTTTGGAAGCAACTCAAGAAAAGAAGTGGAGAAGGCCAGGTGCTCGATGTGTTCAAGCTTTTTCATGCTAGTGTTGAAAGAGAAAGGGGAAGGCAACTGAAATGTGTTCGGGCAGATAATGGTGGTGAATACAGGGGTCCTTTTGAGAAATATTGCTGAGATCATGGCATCAGGCTTGAGAAAACTGTTCCTAAAACACCTCAACATAAGGGTGGAGTTGCTGAGAGAATGAACCGCACTATTGGTGAAAGAATTCGGTGTATGCTCTCATGCTAAAGAGCCTCAAAACTTTTGGGGTGAAGCAATGAGAACAGCAGTGGATTCGATAAACCTTTCTCCTTCAGTTCCTCTTAAAGGTGATGTGCCAGAAAAGGTGTGGACGGGGAAAGATGTGTCATAATATCCGCATCCGTCTCGTTATGATTGTGCCGCAGGAAACGTCTGTTGATGAGGGCCTATAGCCAGATTAAGAACTTCAGAAGGCTGACGACCTGAATGTCGTCGGGTCAGAAAGGAGCTCGAGCGTCTGGGTTCAGACCAGACACTGCTTCAAGAGTTTTGCCTCAAAGAGAAATTCTAAGGTCCTGGAAATGAGGATCCAAGCCATCAAACCGTCCCACTCACAGAAGCACGCTGGCCATGATTCACTTGTCCTTGCCTATGCTGTCCATGATGATCACCCTCCCCTTCAACAACATGCTGTCCACTTAGGTCATTTATGACCTTGTTCCTGTCATCCCTCATATAAGATTGGATCCTAGCTTGGATCCTAGCACTCCGGTCGACTTGTCAGTCCCTCCGGTCGACTGGACAAACCCTCAAGTCGACTGGTCAGACCCAGGATTATTCTTTAGTTTCTGACAGCTCGAGACCCTTGCAATGTTTTGATCATAACTTCCTCTAGAAAACTCTGATTGACGAACCGCTTTTTGCGTTGGATTCCAGACTTCGAGATCCTTCTAATCATATATAATTTCTCTAATAAGAGATTTTGTGCACACTCAGATTGACTTTGGAAGTCACATCAATTCTACACCACTGCTCATTCTCATAAATCAAGTTTTTCATCATCCATCCGAATTGCTTTTCATTTGCATATTGGGTATAGTAATATGTCGTATATAAACAGATCCTTTTGTAGTAAGTCTATTGCTATTTCCAATTTTATGAAACAGTTGGATTCTAAGTTGTCGGAGAACCTTTCGTCGAAGATAGTGAAATCTAATGCTTCTCTATATCAAGATGAAGTGATCAAATTGTTGCATGAGCGAAAGGCTGGTGGTCCATATTCCCCAACGGGCAATGCAAGCCTCTAGTCGTGCTCATTAAGGCTCCTTTATCTTTCCGATACGACATCATCTTCGCTCTGGGTTCTAACGGGCTTGTTTTCAGGGTCTCTGCGCCCCATACTGTCAACCAGCTCGCCAGCCACTGTTCGGCATTATAGAGGTACTGATGTTATTTCAAATGGTGATCATGCCTCCTTCTCCGAGCATTCCTCCTCCCGTGGAGCTTTCGAGGCTTGGTCAGCTTAATGCCCTCAAAAACCAGAGCCAGCTAATATTCTCGTTCCCCGAAATCTGGCCAAGATCGTTATCCGATCGCTGGCACACACTGGCCAGGATCGACTCCTGCTGTAGCTTCTCGTGGCCAAGCACAAGTATCCAGCCCCAGGGCACTCTCAAAACTCTACTGGACGTGGCCAAAGCTCTGGTATGCCATTCATCTCTAGCGGCACAATCATAACGAGACGGATGCGGATATTCACCTTTCCGCATTGATGACACCTGGCTAGCACATCCAGTCATTTAGCTACCAATTCAACAGCCAGACTCCTCGAGACTCAAGAGGTTGCTGCCTCAGCTGTCTCCATTCACCAGGGTCATTCCAATTTCATTTGCTGCTTATGTGGCTTCGCGCGCCTGCCGTGCTCCGAAATTCACTACTCTCTCATTCTGCGAGTCCTTCGGCAGCTCCCAGCACGGCCTGCTTTCTCTTCTCCGGCGGCTTTGGGGCAGTGCTATGAGCCTTGGTTGCCATACTCAGTCGCCTATGCATACCAGAAGCCACATCATAGGGCACCCCCAAAGACATTCAGACCTGCGCTCATGAGCATTCAAGGATTGGTCAATCTTGACATCCCTGCACACAAGTCTCAGGCATCCGCGCCCCGGGCCTGTTGCTAGAGAACGGCTTTGCAGCCTTTTATATGAATTTTCATAGCCCAACACGAGCCTGCTTATCTCTTAAGAGCTCCAGGAGCGACCAACATATGCAGGTCCGAAAGACTCATGCTCTTAGGACATGTTGCTTGGAATTTTGCTTCAAAGCCTTCTTCTCATGGATCCCTGCATCCAGAATTGGTAACACCAAGGTAGCTTACCAGCTCTTCTCCAGCCTGTTGTTTTCTGAATACGAATGCCCGCGCAATTCTACGCTTCTTTCGGCATGTTCGGAGATTCAGCATTCCAACCACCGCACCCATGCTTCCGGGTTAAGTCTCCTGCCCTATTATACTCAGGTTCTCAACATTTGTTTGGGCGGTGCGGTTTGCCCCGCTCGGCGGTGATTTTTGAATAGCCCTTTCCGGATGGTGCGGTGTGCTAGCATCGTCCGCTTGCGCCCTCGAGTCGATCACAGGATTTGAACGAAGTCTTGATAAGGTCTCTTCCGCGACAACTGATCGAGACTCCAGCTCGGCCACCTCTTTGTCGAGGCCCTCCATCGCTGCTTTAGCCTTGCTTTCCTCCTCTTCTTCCTCTCTGAGCTGCCGCTCCTTTTCGGAATGAAGTGCTGACAGCCTTTGGTACTCTTCCCAGGCCTTCTGACGCAGCTCTGAGAGAGAAACGAGTTCGTCTCTAAGGGAAGCAGATCTGGACTTATGTTGATCCGCCTTTTCCTTGCACTCTTGAGACTGGCTTGCTTTAGTAGCCTTCTCCCTCTGAATCTCCTTGAGTTCGGCCTCTTGGGAATTGATCATATTCATCGGAAGCCGAGGTTGAGCCTCCTCCTCAATCTTGGCCCATTCGTCTCCAAAAAGGGCCAAGCGACCAAGCAAAAAGTTTATACAGGAAACATCGGCGCCAAATTCCTTCATAGCCCTTATCCGTCGGCCAAAGCGCTCAATAGGGTCTTTTAGATCTGCAGGAGACTTCGCCTTGGGGATTGCAGCCGCTAATGAGGAGAAGAAAGATTGCAGGGCGTCCCTCAGGTCATCCAGCTCATCCTCTCGCAATCCTTCAGCAATAGGAACAGCGGCTTGGCGGAGAAACTAGGCAAGAAAGCCGAGATGAGAAGAAAAAAGTACTCTCTATGTATTTACTCTCTTATAGATAAATAATGAGAGTTTCATATACTTTCCTCCGCCTACGATGGATATCAATTCTATCTACCGATCCTAATTTGTCCTTTCCTAAGTCGTGTAGTAAAACGGCTGTATAGATGATGACGGCCGGTTGCAAGCAAGCTCATTCATTCTCCCGAAAAAAAGGTGATTCCCGAACAAGGCAGGCCTTTCCGCAACCACTAGATCCGTGAGCCGGGGTGGAGAAGTTCACCATTCACATGGATCAATTTCAACCAGGTTCGGGGAGGCTCATTGGCTAAAGTAAATAGAGGGCGGTTCAGAGGATGTTTTCCAACCTCTGATGCAAAATCCTCCGACCATTCTTCCTGTACGTCCCCGGAGTACTCAATTCCCAGGGCCTTCTGACTCCCGCCGGAGACGAGTCTAGCACGGTCCCCGCCTTCCCGGACACCATGTTGAATGATGAATGAACTTCCTGTTCAGTCTAACTGCTGACGGCTTTGACGAGCGGTGCCCAACCGCTGCATGTAGGGATGGCCCTGGCATGGAACAACCCCCCGGACACGATGAGGTCGAGCTTACAGAGCCCAGCCACCTTCTCCCGATTTGCCTGGTGGCCGACAAATGCACCATCCCAGGGTCTGTATCAGTAATGCGGGTTTCGACAAACTCCACTGACTGCTCTGGCGAAGGAGTTCTTCTGTTTCCTCCTAGGTCTTCCAACACAGCGAGGCGCGGCGCCGACTTGCTGCATCCAAATTTCGAGCTCCTATCCCATCACCTATCATGAAGAAAGTATTTTATAATATGAGTCTAAAAACCGAGTTGCGGAAAAGGAGCAAGCTGTAAAGATCCCTGACCTCTTTTCCTTTCCCCGCCTTCCTTGCCCAGCTCGGATTTGCTGGTGCCTAACGATTCCATTTTATGGATGGATTTTTTGAAAATGAATAGATCAAGAGGGCCAAGCGGAGCATCTTCTCTCTTAATGATTCGATTACCACCTGCCTTTGGATCCGAAGAGCATGGACACCATACGTTTAATAGTAGACGAACTCAATTGGTTTTTTCCCTATCTAGCCTATCCAGATTATAGATCCTGAATGTTAATGTCCTGGGCAAGAAACTTTCATTTATGGCTCTGTAACTAGTTATGGAAGGGGTCCAATTGAATAATCTGCGGCTGGATTCGTTGCTATGCTGCTGTCCCGACTTATGATGGTTCTACCTCTCGTGCGTGCCTACGAGGTATAGTGTCCGGTAGGGGGAGGTTCGTGCCTTTTTCCTCCCTTCCCTAATGCTAATAGTGGGTACTATTGGGTAGGTCATAGGTGAATCTGTTCACCATCACGATGACGAGGGGTTGGTAGGTGCATAGTATCTGGGCCTACGTCGGATACAGCAGCATAGCAAGAACAGCTACCTCGTTTAGCATCCCTGTCTGTTTGAGAAGCAAAATCAGGAGTTTCAGTTGGAGCTTCAAAACGGCTGCGAGCGATAGACTCATCAATAAGATAGACTGTCCGACTACGTCCAACCGGTCAAAACTAAGGGATATGGAAATCTAAGGGACTCTCACTCACTCACTGGGACTGAAACTGGCCTAGAATAGTTTGAGGTTACCATACTTTTCCTTTTCTTTCCGCTTTAAGGTACTTTGTTTATAGGGGCTTGCGAAATGCCTTATAATTCTGACTCTTGCTCTTGAGTAAACTGGCTTTGGACACAGGAAGAAAAAGTCTATGCGGAAAGTATAGGAAAAAGCTCTATACGATACGCGAGTAGTTGGTGGAATACGAGTAAGGACTTTGTTTGCCCAAGTCCCTTGCTTGAAGGACTATCGCACTTGGGCAGAGAAAGAGGTTTCATACTAGAGCAGGCGTACGTTCTGGAATGGCTTGGCACACTGAATCGCTACTAGGAATGAATGAAATCTTCGCGGGTCGATGAACTAGTGAAAGTGACAGTATCCTGCGAATAGGGCTTATGGCTTGAGCTCTTTTCCTTTCGAAAGTAAGGGGCTGATTTCAATATGCATCCAAACCTCTTTCAGTCTGTCTGCTTTACGGCTTGAGACCGGTCATAAATCCATTTCTTTTGTTCTGCCAGTGTGAGGTGGCCTAACCTTCCAACCTTTCCAATCGAAGACCATCCGTCAATTAAGCCCCAACCTCCTCGAGGGTATGGAGCCGACGTCGCAGTCTAAAAAAGCAGACCACAAGAAAACGAAAGCGCTACCGCTTTCGCTAACGTGCGCTCATCCGTTGCTTGCTCCCGAAGCATCTTGCGAATTGAATTGTTCACGCGGACTTTGAATCAACGTTTTCCTCACGGCTTCCCTTTCGCCCCAGGTCTAGGTCTAGGATTCAAGCCTTGGGCTTTCGAGCCTACGCCTCCGCTATCAGATCTGTACCCAGCTGTCATCAACCCGAATGCTTATTATAAATAATTATAGTCCCATCTCTTGTGCGAGAATCCCGTTTGCCAGCTCGAAAGCGATAGTCCGCAAGTTCGGATGTTGACCCAAGCCAGTAATAAGCCCGCTCTCTTGCAAGTGCCCAAAGCCTATGATTATGATATAGAGGTATGATATGAATGAAAAGGTCTTTTTTCAAGTCCACTTAATCTCCAATGGAAGCTAGAGATAAGCAAGTGTTCATCGTCCTCTCGCCCCCGCCGCCCTCGCTTCATTTCATTCCGCTCGTACGCTCTCTCCGCTTTCACACCTCAATCTTATCTTGGACTTTGTCGAGCTCAATGAAACCGCTAAAGCCCTGGAACGAGTCAAAGAGGAAGAGACCTTTCAATTGGAACAGAGCTACTTTTTCTGTCACTGGGGACTCAAACTTTCTTAGTTAACAATTTCTTCTTTTAAAACATCATACCTAGTATTGGATCTGATCTGCCTATACTTTCTCGAGTAAGCATTCTCGCGCCTTTCCTTTACTCTACTTACTGTGACTTTATCCATATCGTGCTTTACTTTCACGGTTTGGTCGAAGATGAAAGAGTCCTATACGCATATTTGTGTCCAAAGTCAGTAAGCTCGTTTTCTCTCTTGCGTATAGGCTCGCGTATTGTACCTATAGCTTTCGAACTCGCTTCATTTCATTACGCTCGCTTCTTTGGTCGTAGCTAAGCAGAGTGATCAATGACTTTTCCCGCTTTTCCTTACTTTAGGTAGGAATTCAGTAAGGAAGAACATCGAGTAGGCTTCGTTTCCACCACAAGAGGGAAGCTACCACACGCCAGAGACAGAGCCCGATATCAACAGTGGGGCCCCTTACCTCTCACATTCGAAAGAGCTCAACTCAATTGAATCGACCCTTTCGCCTGACCCCGGTGAAGTTTTTAAACACCGTGGTTTCATACCTTTTCCCTGCACCTTTGCCCCTATCCAGTAGAATTCTATAGTTCCTATGGCTTTTTCATAGTAAGAAAACCGCATCTTTTCTACTTCCCCCTATCGGGGTTGGCAGGTTCATTATAGTTGGAAGAAGGCCTTTCACTTCCCTCGCCTGTGCCATCGTCTTTGGAGTTTCTTCGCTATAGTTTCAAGCCCGTGCGTGCTCCTGCGTATGTTGCCGAAAGCCAGCCCCCCAAGTGTGGTGTGTCCTGATCTGCCCTTTTTGTTTAAAGAAAGCCCTTACCGACAGAGATAGTAAGAAAGCTACCATGTCCGTCCCTGCCCCGCACCAACCCAAACAACAATGCCCCATTCACTGATAGAAAGAGTCCCCAAGCATAGGTTTAGGCTGGCCTGGCCGTGGAAGTATTTTCATAAAAAATTTCATTATGTGGAAGAGGATTTTGGTGGCGAGTATGCCTATTCTACCTAACTTATGCAGTTCTTATTCGACGGCTTAACCGAAAGAGAGCGGGGAAGGCAGTGAAAGGCAAGGTGCCGGCGTTAAAGGCAATTTAAACTATCTTGTATTTCTTATCTTCTTGTTCTTCGAGTTGTCGGAGATGAGTTGGACCGAGGAATGTAGTTAAAACGCGAAAGGCAGATTACAATACCGGTTCCTGGAGTTAAGGGGTAAGGCATATGAGTTCAATCGGCCTGAGTGAAGACGGTAAGGCAGTATCTAATATATGAGTGATAACGATAGGGATTATCTAATATCCGAGTTAAGGTACACGACAAGGAAGAGGCTAGGAATTTGGAAGCCGGGGCAATACGATACCCGAACGGAAGGGCAGGGCGGATGATAATCCTTTTCCAGGGCCAACCGTTTTTACGATTAGGCAATTGAAACTCTTATTCTCTTAAAGGCAAATACGTTAACGGCATGGCATGATGGAGGAGGATACTGTTATTGGGAGTGAAAGACGTTGAGCATGGTAGCAAAAGCCGTCAAGCATTCCTGAGTATGCTTCATAAGCCAAGACGCTAAGATGCTAGGCAGTTAGCCTTTCAAGCCGAGGAAGACGGAATGCAGGGATTAAGAAAATCCCGTTGGATTAAGACGTAAGGCCTGTCGCTGTTCGCGTTGTTGAATAGAGCGAAATAGCAGCTTAACTTGTAACTGGTAGTCGTTTACCGGCCTCAGGGTGAGGGAAACAGATCTTCTTGAATGAAGCCATCGCGCTTTTACAGCAGTTTATGAGAGATTGAATTAGATGCCTTTAGCTGCCAATAAACAATAAAGATTACCAAGACTGAGAACTCGGAACTCATATTCTTAGTTGCCATCGTTGATGAACTACCATTGTTAGGTCCTCTGTGCAAAATGTGATATCATCTAGGGAGTTATGCAGTTAAGAGGATTGAGTGAATGGACCCAGCGTTAAAGCACCGGGTCTCAACGTGGATTCAATGGCAAAGGGACAACTCGATGAATCGTTACCTGGCTTCTGGAGTCTTTCCTATCGTAAATAGTAATAACGCTAATGGCTAACTCGATGTCAACGGGAATACAATACTGAAACTCTGGATAAAGAAAGAATTATGAGTTCAGAGTTCCGGGTATGAGTTCAGTACCGGGCGTGAATCACCCTATTGGAAATAAACGGGAACAGCGACACGGAAGAAAACAACCGGAAATGCGACACCCGACAGGCCAAGAACTCAGAACTCATGAACAGCGGATTCTCCGACTACCCATGAAAGAGCGGGAAATTGACTTATCAAAAACAGTTAAAACTGATAGGATGTATCCTATGAAATAGATTCTAGATTGAAGACATCTCCCAATGAAAGGACACCCGCATACTACTAAGACTATGACTGATATCTATCTCTGGCTGGGCTGATGATGGATTAACAATCCGAAGACACAGCAGACTGCTGAGTCACAAGCCTGATTGGAATATCTTTCTAGAATAGAATTTCTATCTTTTTCTTTGGAAAAAGGGATTTCCCTCTTATCTATCCAACAAGGAATGGATTCAAGACTAGTGTTGCTTTCCCTGAACACAATCTGATTGTTTCTTCCTACAATCTAATGGACTTGAAAAGGATTCTTATCTTTCTCATCTTCAAAAAGCATGGGACTTCTGATAACCTCCTATAGTCCAAGAAGCAGCTTCGAACATGGAATGAAACCCGGCAGAAGAGAAGAGGGCTGTAGCGCCTCTGCTCGACCTACTATATTAGCAGATCTGGTAAGGGCAGTGCCACAAGACGGTGGGTCTAGGGGATCCTGGTACTGTGAGTGTTGCTGGGTGGTCATATACAATGGCCGGCTCGTTCAATTGTGGGAGCGGCCAGTTGTAATCGACAAACATGGACTGTAGTCTTTCTGTTGTGACTTCCCACCGGTTCTGCTTCTGCGAACCGGAGGACTGAGGTTGTTGCGTCTCTTGCGAGCGACTCTTATCTACCTCAAACCTGGCATTATGCTGCTGAGGTTTCTCGACACGAAACCTGTTAGGATTGGTCTGCTGCTCCATTTTCAGCTGACTCTTGTCGACCTCAAACCCGAAGTTAGATTGGGGTCTGCTGCTAGATTCGGCTTTGGCCGGACTTGGTTGAACTTTTGCAGAGCTACCCTTGTCAACTACAAATCTGGGGTTGCGTTTATCGCCATAAAACCTTTTGTACTGGCTAGCCGTCGGCCGGAGACCACGCAAATGAGCCTCTAGCGCGTCCTCGTCCCGCCGCCCTAGCCCGCCCTCGGCCTTGTGCTGGCGTCACTGTGCCGGCGCTGAATAGGCCGAATTCCCGCAATCCTTTCGCCAAGGCATCGCCCTGAGCAGTGAAAAGTTCTACTTTTGAAGACTGTTTCAGAGACTGCTCCAATGGCTTCTTTGGAGGCTGACTTATGGCGAGGTCTTCTTCTATTTCTTCAAACCCTAGCTCCGCTATTTCTTTCCTTCAGAAGCTCTTGTCGCATTTCAGGTGTAATCTGGCGCTCTACAACAAACCGCGGTTCCTCTTTGGGTGGGGCAACCGCAGTCTGCTTCCCTTTTCCTTCACGGAGTGAGTGGGACTGACTTGGATTCATGCGGCTCCGGGGCCAAATCATAATACTGTGCATCTGAGTAAAACGATTCGGTCACTGTGAATGGCCGTATATCTGCTGAAATTCTCCTCATGACTCCGTCCTGATAAAACGTCGAAACATTGGTGCGCCGTAGAGGCTACTACCTTGTAGCGGTGCATCCAGGGCCGTCCAAGTAGCAAGTTATAGGACGTGGGAGCATTAATGACATGGCAATTCAAATTGCCTGAGATACCCTCCAATAGGAGGTCTAAAACGTACACTACTCTATCCTCTGCATCCATAAGCTCGTCCAACGAGCTTGCCGAACAATTCACCGCGCACTTCATTAGTCAGTGCAAAAAAGTGAAAACCACGGAGGATATCCTCCTTATTAGGCAACAGCCCGATGAATCGCTACGTGACTACATCGATCGTTTTAATAAAGAGTCCGTACTGGTACCCGGCCTTAGCCAAGACCTTGCGATGTCGGCTTTCAAAGCAGGCATCAAGTCCGGGTCTTTCCATATGGAACTCAGCATGAGGCCTCCTGCCTCAATGCCCGAATGACTCCAGCGGGCAAATACTTTCATAAATGCTGAAGAACAGAATAAGGTCAAACGTGACCATGAAAAAAGGCTGAATAATCAGAAGCGCAAGGAGCCCGAGGGGCGCCCCGAATCAGCAGAGAAAGAATAATGATCGCAGGCAAAGGAGACGGTCCCCTCCGCCTCGCAAATATGATGAGTACACGCCTCTCAACACCCCGAGGGAGCGTATCCAAATGGAAATAAAGGGCAGAGAATAAGTCAGTTGGCCCCAACAGATGAGAACACCAGCGGAGAAGCGGGATAGAAGCAAATACTGCGAATATCACCGCGATTTTGGACATACCACTGGAGATTGCCACCAACTCCAGGATGCTATTGAAGACCTTATCCAGAGAGGCCATCTCCGTGACTTCGTCCAAAGTCAACGGGGTAGGGGCGACGCTTCAAGGGGAAGACGAAGATCGCCCTGCAAGCGCGACGATTTCCGTCGCGATGACCGAGATGACCGGGATGATCGGTCTAATCAACCTGGGCCCCGTCCAGCAGAATAACGAGGGACCCTCTACCCTTTTTAGGGTAATCA
>JAYJMB010002898.1:0-14723 GCA_036873735.1 Pouteria campechiana
ATGATTTCTTACAGTCTAAACAATAGAAGTCACCCGGCCTTGATTCCACCCGGGACAAACCAATCGGATCAAAACACCCATCTCCTAGCTGACCCAGTGTCTAGCAAACCAGTCTCGAACCGCGTCATTCCATCCGCCCATTGACTTGAGGCGGTCTTCTAAATATCAAGTCATCGCCATGTGCTCGGCGATCCCAAAGACAGCACACTTTTATTTTGGATTTTCTAAGATGCATTGTACTTTTCGTTTTAATCAAGGGTTTTCTCCATTGTGGAGATGTAATTAGGACCACTTGTGGTCTGGGATGTGAACATCCAATTTTTTTGATGTACACAGCAAATGTAATCAATTGAGGAAAATTAATAATAGTGGAAAATCCTTTGGTATTTTTCAAAGGCGACCAATTCCGGTCATGTCATTCCATTTATAATTTCTTCCTCATTTTTCTTGTCCCCGATCAAACACTTAGCATCTGAAGGGTACCTGTCTTGTTAATCTCTCTCCTTTGAGAATAAAAGAGATTTACCAGGACGACAAACATGTCACCCAAACCTTCTTCTTAGGGAGGGGATGAATTTCTTCTCATTGTAGTATATCTTTTGGAAGGTCGCTTCCAACCTTCCTTCCTTTCTTGGATGGTCAACCTATGAGTTGACCTCTTCTTAGACTTGCTCTTCCTCATCAGTCTTCTCTCAGTTCTTTTGGTGGGCTAAGCACACTCCTTGGGAGTCTTGCTTAATGCATATCTCCTAGAGTAATCAACAAACTTAGGATTAAAGGGAGCTCTTGTTTGCCTCCCCTTTATGGCTTTGGGGAGGTCGAGAGCTATGACCTTTTTTTGCCTTATGGGAGTAGAAACTTGAGTACTCTCATTCTTAAAAAAGTCTGGAGCAGTGTTGAAGACAGGTTCGTCTCCAACAATTTGAGGAGCATGAGGAGAAATAGCTTGCCTCCTCTGCCTCCTGTTCTTCTTGTGCTTCTTCTCAACCTTGTTGTTACTAATGGTTGAGATAGTGGAAGCCACCTTTGGTGCTATTGGACCAAATTTAGACACTTTCGTGCTAACTTTGGATGTGGAAGGAGTCAAAACAGCTGACTCCCTCTTGTAAATTATCAACGCCTAACCATTAGACAACAAAATGAAGGAGTGGGAACACTCCTATCAAAATTGAGGGGAGAGATGGTGGTGAAGCGGCCACCAGCAAGAACCTAAATGCTAAGAATGTTGTCATTGGATGCTCTTTGAGAAGGGAAGAGTGAGTGAATGTAGAAACGACTAAAGATCTACAAAGTGTAAAAGAAGAGCTTAGTTGATTTCATGAAAAATAAGGTCTCCATTAGTATTACTTTTTCTTAAAAATTAAGGGTGGGATGCTTCACATCAGGTTCACCATTTTTGTAACAAGGCAAAAAGAAGAACAAAATGGAACAAGAGATTTTTAATTTGTTAGCATTATTGTATATGATTTTGATCATAACAAAACTTATATTAATATAAGAAATTTATATGTTTAAATCTTTAACAATCATACACATGATTATGAATTGCTAAATATTAATTGATACAAATACATAATCATGAATGATCAATTATAGGAGCATACATTCTTCACTTTATAGTGCACATAACATTAATTAATCTTTACATCATAAATTTGTCAAATCATACTATGCATCATAATTTCTTAAGCTTTCACATTATGTACTAATTGACATGTATGCTATCCTTGCTCTACAATATGATTAAACTATATGAGGATAAAATATATTACGTTAATGAATATGAAAGCTAACAATGTAGCAAGTGCAGAAAAGTTCAAGTGCAGAATCACAATCATTTGCAACAAACTACCACAACTATTTGTTACATTCTGAAAGAAGCTGAAGCAACGAAAATCATTGAACAAGAAGAAAAAAATAAAAGGTTTGAAGACAAGCAATAAGAAAGGATAAATTATAAAGCTTCCATGAATAAAAGCAATAGGAGAAAAACAAGGCTTTGAAGATGCACTATAATGAGTTTGCGTTTCTGTCAACCTCAGAGAGAAAATTTCATTAGACAAATGCATGACAAAGAAGTTGAAGATGAAGCCATGGTTGAAGAAGCATAAAGTTGTTTGAGAGATTCAAACTATCTACACTGACCAGACAAAGGATGTCTGAGATAAAGAAAGAAGAGGAAGCTTCATCAAATACTCAGACAAAGGAGGAAAGAAGAAATTGTCGCCCAGACAATCATGCACAAAAAGGAGAAAACTTTATCTAATTGACAGAGTTAGATGAATGGATTAGTTTGAGGATAAAAAGTAATATGAATAGATAAGGGAATGCAACTTCAACTAAGCCAAGATAGACAAATGAATATTGAAGAAAGAAAGAAGTTGCAAGAACAAACTACTTTTGTTACTTGAAGTGTGCAGAATAGTTAAAGAACTTCACTTCATCTGCAGATCAAAAGTTGTCTATTATTTAC
This sequence comes from Pouteria campechiana, assembly GCA_036873735.1. Lineage (NCBI taxonomy): Eukaryota > Viridiplantae > Streptophyta > Magnoliopsida > Ericales > Sapotaceae > Pouteria > Pouteria campechiana. Next base: position 2,474 of record JAYJMB010002898.1, read on the forward strand.
GATAGATAAGACATTATTCTAAGTAAAAGATGAAGTAGAAGCTGCACAGTGGGTATAAACAAACTTGAACAGACAAAGAGCTGCTTGGACCAAAAAGGGACTTCAACAGACAAAGGCACGATCATCTACAACTTATAAAGTATAAACCCATGCAATGTGCAAAGTACCCCATCCAAGACAAAGCAAAATATAGTTCATTTATCGCTTATATTAATGAACGCTACACTTCTTCTATTCGAGCAAGTTAATGCAACCTTCTTCTGCCACCTCCAATAGGAAGCTCAACTGATAGACAAACCTATGGAAGAATCCATTTGCAACTTATGGCAGACAAATGCAAATAGAGAGAGGTTGTGACTTGTTAGAGGAAATTTGATTTAGGTGACTAGCATTCAAATGGCATCTACACTAGTGTTGACATTATGCAGACTTATATCAATTAGCATTTTTGACAATAAGCAGTGCTGTAAGGTTTTCAAAGTTATAATAAGTCAAACGAGGAATACCTTTTAACACAACTCATCCTCCTCTCTGAACGACGATGCAGCAACTTGAGACAAAATAGAAAGACCTGAACTTCAATGGCAGAAAACTCAAATGGTCCTATTCATTCAATATTGCTCTTATTTTTGCATTCAGTGGAACCCATCTTCTCTAATAGTCAAAAATATGAAGATGCTATTTAAGGAGAAAGGGTGAGACGATTCAAAGGTGGTGAAGGAATACCTTTTAGATGCGCTTAATTTTATGCAAATCCTTCCACCCATGGCCAAGAGCTTAAACTATCATATATCTTTCATGAGCTTCAATCTGCTTATCCTTATGGTCATTGTCTTTACATTATGGAAAGATCTTTTGTATTATATAGAGCTGAAAGAAAGATCAAATCTTCTCCTGTGCTTGAGAGAAATACTATGTAAAAGTGTATAAGTTTTCTGGTAAACTTGAAACTAAAGAGTTGTTGGTGTACTCTAGAAAACCAACAAGTTTACTGGTGATCTTCGAAACTAGTGATTTTATAGTGAGCTTAAGAAAAACCACATTGTATGAGTTGTTGGTGACCTCTAGAAAATCAACAAGTTTATTGGTGATTTTTAAAACCAGTGAGTTTCATGGTGAGCTTGTGAAAACTAGAAGAGTGCTAGGAATACTATTTATTTCCATTATATGGGATATAATGGAACCCAAGACACAATAAGTATGCACTCTTAGAAGAATGGATGTAGGGATGGGGTCCTAAACCACTATAAAAAAATATATTGTCTGTGTGCGTGTGTTTGCTCGTACGATTTATTCTTCATGCATTTTATTATTTTTATTATCTGTTTTATATCACACCACACACAAGTACGAAAAAAGGGGCTAAATAATGAATTTTTATTTACCCAATTCATCCCTCTCCTCTTAGGTTAAGCCATCCTATGAGACTCTACAGTATTGATGGAATGAATCAAATAATTTTCATTTTTCATTGATGTCCTCGTTTAATTATACTTGTATGTGTACATTAGAAAATTATATATTTACATCTCAGACCATAAGTGGTCCTAATTATATCTCTACAATAAAAGAAAACTCTCGTTTAAAAAAAGTATAATGCATTTAAAGACCCAAAAATAAAACATACTCTCTCCCAAATAAATGTGTGTCATCTGTGGGTCACAAAATAAATTGCAATGGCTTGAAATTTAGTAGATTGTGGGTGGAGAAGATGATACATTTTTAGACTGGATAACTAGATTTAGGTCCACTAAAAAATGGGTATTTTGATCTAATTGGTTTATTTAGGATGGAGTAAAGACTGGGTAATTTTTGTTATTTAAATTATAAAAAATCATAGAGACAGTAGGTGGTTTATGACCCAATTGGTATATCCTAAAAATACACCGGACCAAATGATCTTTATTATGTTTAGACTTAAATGAGATCAAGAAGAAAATAGGTGTTCAGCTCTCTAAAATTGCCTATGAGAAGCTTAAGAAGATTAGGCCAAGTTGGCTGGTTTAACTGATTTGAAATAATTTTATTAAGGTTTGACTTGGTGAGTCATGTCGTAGTGACCCGGTCCTAGACTAAGGCTATTAGGTAATTGGATAAGTGGTATTTTTTAATATCCCATGAAAAACCAAAAGTGGATGATTTGTACTTTTTTGTGAAAGACCACAAAGACAAGTTACATAAATTAAACCTAATTACACTTTTAGTTAATTAAGCCTAATCATGATTTAGCACTAATGATAATGATTAATGCTAATGACATTCCCTAATTGTTTTAAGACCATGGGTAGGGAATATGTCTTCATTTCCCTGATTATTAAGTTATTTTTAGGGTAGCTCTGCATTTATAGGGTTTAATTAATGTTTAACAGTTTTGGTGTGTTTTAAATGTCTAATCTAACATTATCTTTTTGTCTATTAATCATGTATGACCCACCATTACCACAATATGAGTGGGACCCATGTATGTCCATGGTAGGGCCATGGCAGAGTGCCCTCAAGCACCAAGAAAAATTCCTAGTGGCCAAAGGCCACTAATGTTAGGGCAAGCACTTGCCTCTTGGAGAGCTCTCAATCTTTAGTCTAGAGAAATTCTATATTTGGAAAGAGAGATGGGAGGGGGTATTTATAATTTCTGAGCCCATTTGCATCTCTTGTTGGTCCTGAAGGTTAGGCTAAAACCCAAGAGGGGAGGGGCCAATTTGGTACTTTAAAAATTATTTCTCAACCCCTTTAGGATTAATCGTCCCTCTAGCAATCAATCATCAATCAACAAACAAGCAAGTAAGTAAATGAACACAATGATTTTTACAGTGGTTCGAATAAAAATTCTACTCCACTCTTTTAAGAAAGCTATTCTCTCAGTGTCTTGGATTTCACTATTCCCAATAGTAGAAAAATTATATTGCTCCCAGCACTTGTCTAGATTCTAGCTCTAGGGAGCATAAAAAGTGCTCTCAGCATTCCTCTAGATTTTAGCTCTAGGGGGCATATTCACAATGCTTCCTGCACTCTTCTAGATTTCAGCTCTAGGGGGGCTGAACAAATAGCTTTTGTCTGCACTCAGACAGTCACAGCTCTTCTTGAGTCTAGTTACAACTACTGGCCTAAGGAACTTTACTAGAAATGAATATCAGAAGTTTAAGCACAGAAACTTCCCAGTAAGCATAGGGAAAGGTTTTTGAAAGTTGAATACATAAATAAATAATCTTCCCAAAGGTAGTTGAGAGCCTTGAAAGAGAGTTGAAGAAGGTTTAAATGTAAGGCTTTTGACTCGAAGAATTGCAGAAGATTTAGCTCAGATTAGTAAATGCTCTTAAGAAGATTTGATTGATTTTCTCAATGCTTCTTTACTTCTTCCTGCTTCCAACGATGCTCCATTTATAGCTGCTTTGAATTCTAATCATTGGAGGTAGATAAGCTCCATTAATGACAGAAGTTATTCTGATTGGCGTATTTTGAATTCTTAAACTTCTGCTTAATCCTCGTATGTTAGAATGCTTACAATGTCTTCCTTAGAGAAGATGATTTCTGGTTTCTTAATAAGCTCTGGTCAAGGTATAGTTGCAATGACTGACTTTTTCATTAATATAAAAAAATTATTATTAATGTTGAGCAAAGATTAATGATTCATCCTGATCATCACTGATTTTTTACTTATGACAAATGAAGTATCTATCCAGTTGTTCATAAGACAAAGTTCCTTTATCTTTGTCTTTATCTTTCATGAGTATCAGATAAACCATTCTTTCCATTGCTTCCAGATGAATCATCCATTCAAGTGCTTTGCCTTATGGTTTGTCTATTGAACTATAGAATCACGAATGTCTTGTTTTTTCAGTGCTTTGTCTATTGAGTTGTCTGTTTTAAGTAACAGACAAAGTGTTAGAGCACAGATGGGTTTTCTTCATGCCTTCGTCTGATGGAATATTTCTTCATTTTGTCTGTTGACAGTAGACGATCACTAAAGAATTCTTTGTCAGATGGTCCTTACTTCTTTTGCTTTGTCTGTTAACAGCAGATGATCATTGGCTCAGTTATGATAGACTAAATCTTTGCTTTGCCATACAATCCTTACTTCTCTACTTTTTCTATTGACGGCAGATGAAGTCTTTTATTCTGCTGAAAAATCTCCATTTCTTTTGCCTTTATCTGTTCTAATTAGACAACCATTGGCTTAACTATGATTTGCTTATGATAGATGATGAGTCTATAATATACCATATTCTAATACCCAAATTCACATACTTTGGAACCTCATTTAGCATGTTTTATTAGTTTGTAACTACATCTGATGAAATATTACATTTAATAGAGTTATGTGGTTTTTTATTCAACAAAACATGTTGAAGAAAAGCTAAATATACACAAGTATTACTTCGATGCTATTTTTGGCTTTGATTGAGATGGATTTAATAAGAGTGGTTAACATAAGAGTTGAATCTTCAAGTCAGTTGTCCAATGCAATAAGAATCATCTAATTCTAATAACAAATGAAGAATATATCATCAAAATAGTGAAGACATCTTCAGTGGCCAGCATTCTGGAGCCGCCGGTGCCCATTCTTTGCACCTACCAATACATGTCCAATAAGGTGGCGCCGCCAATGTTAGAGATGGACAAGCTATGGAAAAACTGATAACTTATTATTTGGGCTATTTTTTAAATAGAAGTTAGCAAGTTTTCTGAGGGCTTCTTGGTTAGGGTTTTGGAGAGCACTTAGGGGCAAAGGTTCTTGGGAGTTTTAGAAAGTTTTTGAAGAAGCTTTGAAGGAGAAGATCAACTTAGAAATCAAGAGGTCTGAGATCATTAGAAATCAAGAGGTCTGAGATCATTACCAAGGAGTGAAGAACAAGCTAACAAGGGGGAAGACATTGGTTTATTTTGGTTTTAATTATTTTTTTCCTTGTATTTGTGGTATTTATCTTAGAATTGGAACTATGATGATATTTGGATCTTATTTACTTAATTTATTTTACATCATGAGTGGCTAATCTCTCTTTATCTAGAGGAGAGATGAATTTTATGTGGAGTTCATAGTGTAATTAATGACTTTCTTGTTTGGCAATACAATTAGGTATATTTGTGATGTTTGGTATGTAATGCTTTCAATTGATTTACTACCCATTGAATGATTGTGTAATTAGGATTTGACCCTAAATAGGATTTAAATATCACAACATAAAATTATAGATGACTCAAAACAGCTTTTATGTTCTATAAAATCTTCAATAGAGAATCATAAATATTAATACATTCTTATTATTCAGATTTTATAGGGATATTGAAATCAGGATTTTGAAAATAGACATTTAAGCTATCACTCAGGAGAGGGGGTTAAGTAAATTGGGATTTTCGATTTATAAACTTATGCATTGCTAAATCAAAATTAAGTTAAAATTGCCATGAATGAAACATAAATGAAATCAATCCTTTAGGATTTCCCTACATTGATTTATTCTACTCAAAGTTATTTTGTTTAGTTGTTAGTTAAGAATTATCTATCTTCGGTCATCCAAATAAAGTTAGAATCATCTATACGGATAGCTAGTGAAAGGTTGAAATATACAATCTCTATGGATATGACACTCACTCAACATTAAACTATAAAACTTGACATCATACAATTGCAGTTAAATTTTCAACAAACTAGTTTTTGGCACCATTGCCGGGGATTTGTGATATTTCAATTTTCTTTTGCTAATATTATCAATAGATAGGTTGCTTTAACTTGGAATTATGTTTTTCTTTTCTTTTTTGTAAGTCTAGTTTTCTTTTTGATTTTTGCAATGCAAATTCAATTTCTTTAGTTGTCATAATAGTATATGAAAGATCACAGAAATTCTAAACCAAATTATTTTAATCCAGAAATAGAGAGAACACTACAGCAGATTCGAAAAGCAAAGTGATTGAATATAAGAGCAAGGGGCAAACCAGAACATATTCAGCTAAGAATAGAATTGAATCAATAGAGACCAATTAGGGATTATTTCAGGCTAGTGGTCAATGAAAATTACTCTAAAATCACTCGTCCAGCCATCAATGCAAATAACTTAGAGTTGAAACCAACATTGATTAACATGGTTCAGCAAAACCAATTTGGAGGCTCACTAAGTGAAGACTCAAAAATTCATTTAGCCATGTTTCAGGAGATCAGTGATACAGTAAAAATGAATGAAATACCTGATGAGGCTATCCAACTCAGACTCTTCCTATTTTCATTGAGGAACAAAGCGAGAGGATGTTTGTAGAGTTTACAACTAGGAAGCATTACGACATGAGATGAGATAGTAGAAAAATTCCTAACAAAGTTTTTCCCCCCTGCCAAAATAGCTCAACTGAGAAGTAAGATTGCTCAATTTAGACAAATGGATTTCGAGCCACTCTATGAGTGTTGGGAGAGATTCAAAGATTTTCTTAGGAAATCTCCACAACATGGTTTTCCAAACTGGCTACAAGTTCAATTATTCTCCAATGGGTGGAATGGTCAGACAAGAACAATAGTAGAGGCAACATCTGGTTGTTCACTAATGGCCAAGACTGCAACTAAGGCTTATCAACTGCTTGAAGATATGGCTTCAAATACATTCCAGTTGTCAAATAAGAGAAATACAGTGAGAAAGGTAGTAGGTTATTTTGAAGTGGATTAGATTACAGCCCTAACCACATAGATGTCTTCTTTGACACACTAAATGGCGATTGCTAATTCAACACCTAAGGGAGCATCTACTGTAGGAGAATCTTTTTCATCCTCTTTGCCAATTGAAGCATATACCGCTCCAGATTCAAACAAAGAAGAAGCGTAATATATCAATAATAAGGGCTACAGCAATTTTTGAGGTAACAACATGCAAAATCCATAGTATCCTGGAAATTAGAGGAACCGGGATAACCTCTCTTACAAAATTCTGAGGAACAACTTGAACCACCCTCCCGGGTTCCAAAATCCACATCAAGCTCAACATCAAGCTCAACCAACTGAAAAAAAACCATCCTTAGAAGATCTCATGGGCACTTTTATTCCTGAAAGTCGAAACAGATTTGCCAGGAATGAAGCAAAACTTGATAACATGGAAACAACAATAGGAAATATCAATGCATCCATTAAGTCTTTGGAAACACAAATTGGTCAGATTGCTAGTTCTTCTAGCAATCAGAATAGGGATACCTTTTCAAGCAACACGGAAAAGAATCCAAGATAGCACTGTAATGCCATAATGCTAAGAAGCAGAAAAGAGTTGGAATCCCCAAAGAAGAAAGAAGAGACACCAACATCTTCAAAAGTAGAAAATCAAGATGCAGCACAAGGAAGGAATGAAAGGCAACCAAATAAGGAAGAGTCAGAAAAACAAGACTAAAAACTGGGGCGAATCACATTCCGTGACAAACCTCTAGCTCTGAAAGCACAACTCTCTTTTCCTCAAAGATTTTAGAAGAAAAAATAGATGAGCAATTCAATAAATTCCTTGATATCTTTAAGAAAATTCATATTAACATTCCTTTTGCAAAAGCATTGGAGCAAATGTTAAACTATGCAAAATTCATGAAGTCATGTCAAAGAAAAGGAAAATTGAAGAATTTGAAATAGTGAAGTTGATAGAAGAATGCAGCAACATATTGCGGAGAAAGCTTCCTAAAAAATTGAAAGATTCAAGGAGTTTTACTATTCCATGTGCTATAAGAAATTTATCACTTCATAAGGCATTATGTGATTTAGAAGCATCTATTCATCTTATGCCTCTTTCAATTTTTCAAAAACTTGGACTAAGAGAAGTTAAGCCAACCACCATCACATTACAATTAGCGGAGAGGTCTTTGATTCATCCTTGGGGGATCATAAAAGATGTATTAGTGAAGGTAGATAAATTCATTTTCCCTGCTAACTTTGTAGTGCTGGACATAGAGGAAGATCTTGAAGTACCTCTTATTCTAGGAAGATTGTTTCTTGCAACAGGAAGATCTCTTATCGTTGTATAGAATAGTGAGCTAACTTTGAGAATCAATGAAAAAGAGGTAAAGGTTAACATTTACTATGCTATGAACTATCCAGTTGAAAAGAGCACATAACATAATTGAAATTGTGAATGAATGTGTAAATACAATTTTTAATGATGAATGCATTAATAATCCATTGGAAAACTGCATTAAAAATTTTGTTAGCCAGACTATGATAGGTTCTGAGGAGGTTAGGGAACAAGTCTCAACTTTAAAGACAGGACCATGAGAGAGAGAGTTAGAAATAAAGTGGGAGTGTTAGAGGAAGGACCAGCTGTGGAAGAAGTAAAATCTGTGTTGGAATTGAAACAACTGCCGGATCACCTCAGGTATGCATATTTAGGCAATGATTCATCATTTCTAGTGATTATTTCCTCTTCTTTAATAGGTTTGGAAGAAGAAAAACTACTTTAGGTGATAAGGGATCACAAATCTGCTATTGCATGGTCGATTGAGAACATCAAAGGTATAAGCCCTACCATATGCATGCATAAGATTTTTATTGAAGATTCTTATAAACCCTCCAGAGAACATTAAAGAAGACTCAACCTAGCAATGAAGGACGTAGTACGTACTAAGGTTTTGAAATTACTCAAAGCAGGTATTATCTATATAATTTCTGACAATGAATGGGTGAGTCCTATGCAATGTATACCAAAGAAAGGTGGAATGACAGTGATTTGGAATGAGAACAATGAGCTATTACCTACTAGAACTGTCACTAGATGGCGAGTGTGTATTGAATATAGAAAATTAAACAAAGCCACTAGAAAAGACCATTCTCCTTTACCTTTCATAAACCAAATGTTAGACCATTTGGTCGGATATGATTATTATTGCTTTAGATTGTGATAGCCCTAGAGGACCAAGAGAAAATGACTTTTACCTATCCATATGGTATTTCTGCATACAAGATGGTGCCCTTTGGTTTGTGTAATGTTCCCGCTACTTTTCATCGTTACTTTCTAGTGATGCATGATGGCAATATTTTATGACATGATAAAGAACACTATGGAAGTGTTTATAGATGACTTTTCAATTTTTGGCTCCAGATTCTATCCTTGCTTGCATAACTTATTTCTCACTTTGTAGAAATGTGAGGAAACTAACCTAGTTCTTAATTGGGAAAAGTGTCACTTTATTGTTAGGGAAGGCATTGTACTAGGTTACAAGATTTCAGCTCATGGTATGGAAGTGGATAGAGCAAAGATTGCAGCCATTGAGCAACTCCCACCCCAATCTAATATAAAAGGAATTTGTAGTTTCTTAGGCCATGCAGGACTCTATAAGAGATTCATTAAAGACTTCTCAAAAATCTCTAAACCTTTATGCAATCTTCTTGAAAAATACTCCTTTTAATTTTGATGAATTGTGCTTGCAAGCATTCAATACGCTGAAAAAGAGGTTGACCTCTACTCTAATTCTAGTGATGCCTAATTGGAATCTGCTTTTTGAGATCATGTGTGATACAAGTGATATGGCAGTGGGAGCAATTCTAGGTCAAAAGTATGATAAGAACATTAGAGCTATATATTATGCAAGTCGTACATTGATTTAAGCACAAAAGAATTATACCACAACAAAAAAGAATTATTAGTGGTGGTTTTTTTATTGGAGAAATTTTGATCATATATTATTAACTCAATGGTCAGTGTGCATACTGATCATGTAGCTTTACGCCACCTATTTGCAAAGAAGGATGCAAAACTTAGATTGATTCATTAGTTATTGTTGTTGCAAGAATTTGATTTGGAAATTCAAGGCAAGAGAGGAAGTGAAAATATGGTAGTTAACCACTTGTCTAGATTAGAACACCTAGGTGATGAAAGTGCAATTCAAGAGAAGTTTTCAAATGAACAACTTTTCACATTGAGTGAAAAGTTTCCATGGTATGCAAATTTTGTGAATTTCATAGCACGTGGTACCTATCCTCTAGACATCGAAGGGCAATGAAAGAAAATATTCTTGCAAAATGTCAAAGCATATATGTGGGACGATCCATTTCTATTTAAGAGGTGTGCAGATCAGATCATCTAGAGATGCATTCCAAAAGAAGAAGTTCATGACATTCTGCAGCAATGTCATTCATCGCCTTACGGAGGTCATCGTGGTGCTGATAAGATAGCTACAAAAGTTTTGCAATTTGGAGTTTATTGGCCATCACTCTTCGAGGACAACTACAAGTTTGTGAAAACTTGTGATCGTTGTCAACAAACAGGTACAATTTCAAGAAGACATGAGCTACCACTGATAAACATCCTGGAAGTAGAAATTTATTATGTTTGTGGAATAACTTCATGGGACCATTCCCAGTCTCTTTTGGTTATTCATATATTTTACTAGTTGTTGTTTATGTCTCAAAGTAGGTAGAAGCAATAGCCATAGTGACAAATGATGCAAAGGTAGTGTTGAAGTTTTTATAGAATAATATCTTCACAAGATTATGAACTCCACAAGCAATTATTAGTGGTGAGGGTTCACACTTTTGCAATGAACTTTTCAATAACTTGCTGTCAAAGTATAGTGTGAGACATAAGGTAGCCCTTACTTACTATCCATAGGCAAATGGACAAGCTGAGGTGTCCAACCAAAAGATAAAATAGGTATTGGAAAAGACTATTAGATGGAATCATAAGGACTGGTCAAGGAGATTGGACGATGCACTCTGGGCATACTAGATAGCATACAAAACACCAATTGGCATATCACCGTATCAATTGGTTTTTGGAAAAGCATGTCACCTTCTAGTAGAATTGGAGTACAAAGCATACTGGGCAGTGCAAAAGTTTAATCTGAATTTGGAAGCTTCAAGTAAGTGAATTAGAGGAATTCTGTCTACAAGCTTATGAAAATAAAAAAATCTATAAGGAAAGGATGAAGAGATGGCATGATAAGCTCCTTCTCAATCGTGAATTCCAACCAGGGCAACAGGTGTTACTTTTCAATTCATAATTGAAACTACTGCCTAGAAAGTTAAAATCAAGGTGGTCAGGACCATTTGTCATCAACAAAATTTCTCCTTATGGAGCAATGGAGCTAAGGACGCAAGACAACAGAACTTTTCAAGTCAATGGCCAATGCATAAAGCATTACTTTGGACACAAAGGCAGAAGTGGAGAGGTGACCCACTTGAAGAATGGAGAGTGAAGTGGAAAGGAGTCGGGCTAAGGACTTTAAACTAAGCACTTCTTTGGAGGCAATGCAAACTTTTAATCTTTCTTCTAATTTAAATTTTTAGGAGTAGAATAATTGGGTTCAGTCATAAGCATGTCAATAGTTAATAACTACTATTTCAATTCTACTTAGTTCAATTTAAATAATAGATTCTTCACTTTATATGGTTTTGAATATTTAATTCCAATAATGACCTATTGTTTTATGAATTAAGGAGCAAGACAAGTGAGAGAACTCAAGACAAAATCGATATTAGAGAAACATGTGGAGAAAGGGAGTAAGAGAGTAGCACAGAAGGCAGCAAGGTGGCGCCACTTGGGTGCCAATGGCACCAGATAAGCATAGAAAAAAAAATTATAGCCTATGGGCAGTAAGGTGGTGCTGCCGGTGCCACCCCATTTAAACCCACGTGTTGCCGGCGCACGATTCCCCTCTTCCCACTCATCCTTTTCTCTCTTTCCTCTCCCCACGTGAAACCCCCAAACCCTTGTCCCCTCTTTCCCCTCCAAATTTCCTCATTTCCCCCATCAATTTCCCCATTCCATCACTCGTCTTATACACATCATCTACCAATCCCTTCCTCTCCCATCTCTATCAATCTCATAGCTCCAAACTCTCTACACCTCTTCTTCTCCAAGTGACCTTTCAAGGTTGGATTTCATGAGCACATGGACGACTGGAGAAACAAGGTGACATCCATTCTTTTTCATTCGATTGTCTTCTAATTAAGTTGTTGATGTGATTTCCAAAGAGTGGAGAAATTTTTTGTGTTGGGAAAGTTGGGTTTTCGAGTTGCCTTAGAAGTGTTTGATGGAATGCTCGAGAAAAGTGGTTGTTGATTTTCATGGGAAATTCTATGCTATGATATACTGTAACAACCCGGGCTCCAGGTGCACTATTGTCCGCTTTGACCACAGGCCGCACGGTTTTGTCCCGCTCACACGGGGCCGTCATGCACGCCGCCTTAAAACGGCGCACACCTTTCACAACCGAGCCCCCACACTTAACCCAGGACTCCTTCCCTCACCCAGGCGATGTGGGATGCCACTCACGCCATCCACCCCTCAAGGACCTCAGTGTCCTC